>QEWY01000019.1:315654-356424 GCA_006503575.1 Baylisascaris schroederi | reverse complement strand
ATATATATATATATATATATATATATATATATATATACTCGTAAAAGATCAAAAGTTCAGAAAAACGCAACATACTGGAATGCCAAAATAAAGGTTGAAGGGGGAAGGAAGGAAGGAAGGAGGGCTGAGAGAAGAAGCTTACAGCCATCCCAAGATGAGTACACCAATTCACGGCCACCGATTGGTACGACAACTAACTTAGCATTTGACGAGGTGAATTCTACCTGAACACAGAACTATAGACAAAGAGGCAAGCATACCGGAAAGACGAACCACATATAAAAGAAAAGTACGCATAAGAACTTCCAGAGAAAAGAACTTACCCGGGTAAGTAAATCACTCGAATTGTGCTTGCCTTTCGATGAGAAGTTTAATGCAGGAATAAACCTCATAATTGCACTACTTTTCATCATTAGTGCTATAGGTCGGTGTAAACCGCTCGAAATGGTGGACAACATTGAAAATAAACCAAAATATTTAAAAGTTTTCAGCATATTTCAATGCCAATTTCTTCAGCACTGATCAACGATATCAATAAGGCTTCTGGTTAATTTCAGGTCACATGCAAAAAGAGGAAAATAAGAAAAGGGAATATTGCTATCTAACTTCTTGTAAAAACTACTGCAAGTCAGGACCTCGTAGATTATAGCGACAGTATGTATATATAAATCATATATAGAACGCTACATACATATATAAGAGTAAATAAATACCTATACAATACCATTATAGAAAATGATTCAAATGTATGCGCACTACAGTAATACTATATACAGCATGTTTTATTAAAGAACATTGGGTTAATATGAGGATAAACGGTTGTTATACGGCCTTATCTATCATCATCTATGGTTTAACTGGAGTTACAGTAGGTAGACTATTCAAAACCACGAATTACTCAGAGTGGATTGGCCTTTTCTAGTTGATTGAGCAATCACGAGCAAACGAAACGATGATGGTCTCGCGCCTTTGGCGCATCCGAAAGACAGCGGTCGAAGGAACGGGAAACAGTCTATAGTTCAATAAGCTAATGAACCACTTTCAACAATTAACTTTTTATTCATAAAAGTGGAAATAAACAATTTTAAGTATAGATGCAACTATTTTTTTACATTGAAAACAACCGATTCAGAGAATATACTTTGACCATTTTTGTGGTTATTCACCTTAAAATCGTTACCATCCATATACCTTAGATCCTATAAGAATTGCTATACCATTTTTCATACTCGTAAAGTGGAACATCTCTTCGAGCAATGACCTCGGAAAACTTGAGATTTGGCATTGTATTTCGATAAAACATTCCGAGACCAACATTCCTGTAAGAATTAAATTTTCCAAATTGGTGATAAAGTGTCACAGAATAATTAAAAAATCTTCCACACGCGGCGTGGAAAGCGTCGCGAAACTCTGCATTGAAAATTACAGCTCAATATGAAAAATTCAATCTTATAAACGCCCACAAACGATACTGCTAAAAGTACCACAGACGTATAAGATTATAATAGTCTTAAATAAGTCATAAACCTCGAGATGAGTATAACAGGTATACACGTAAATTAGTTGCAATTACGAGAAATAAAATAAAGCATCCCAATATTTTTTCATGATCAATGTTGGCCGAATTTTCTATCAGAATAAATTCATCTTTTATATATCAATTCATCGACTTTAAATAATGAAACAATGGAAATAAATATCCATCAGAATGGCAATGAGTTCTATATAGAGTTCAAATTATCAACTCTTGATAGTTTGTATTTTCTATCAGCAATTCTGCTAGATATTCGTAGAATCTTAATGAGTCCAACCTCAGTGTTATCCTCTACGATCGGGAGATCTATGCATCTCATATGCCTGATCATCACCACATTTAAGGATAGAACAAGCACTGTGTCCTCCTCTTTTAGAACATTTGCATTACGCTCAAGATCGAATTGATGGTGTTTAATTTTTTGCTTTTCATGTTGTTCGCATGTAGAACTCCTTACTATATGACATTGGAGACCTCCCTAATCAATGCACTTAGTGAACGCAACTTAGTGCACTCGTCATATCTGCCACACGTCTCCATGCGGCATCTCCCCTCGAAACGGCCACTTTCATAATTTTATTTATTTTTTTATTTTTATTTTTATTTTTTTTTTGTAGTGCAAAACGCGTAATATAGATATTATGTGTAAGTGAATGCATGTATGCGCGCATGTGTGCATATCTGTGTCCATCTTCTATTGGTCACTTTACTTGATTGTCTGTCTGTGGATTTATATGCATGCATATCTGTTTTTTTTTTTTTTTTGGTATCTTCAAGCCTAGAAACATTGAAATTGCACCTAAAAAACTTATAAGGTATAATGTCTATTAGAATCATCTCAGATACTATGTTTAAAGTTCATCTACGGGCTTCGCAAAGAAGTTATAGATATTCAAATGCGTCAAAAATTTTACATAAATCTTGCAATCGATTCACCCCTGTTGATCTCCAATAGGATTATAAGCAAACGAGTGGAGCAACATGCAAAAAGAACTATAATGAAATGTTTCTTTTGCATTTTTTCGCATTTTTGCATTTTTTGCATTTTTGCATTCCTTTGCACTTTTGCATTCTAATTCAGTAATACCTTCATAATTCATCTATAATTAATAATTATTATAGGTAGAATAATGGCTTGATATTTTTTTTAAAAATAATTAACTGGATCGCATAAAAATTATCGGCAAAAGATTTGCTTTTATATATGTTTGCAAAATTTGCTTTACAGAAACACATATATCTTGTCAGCCTCTTAATTATTGTGGTCATTAGTCATCTTTACCAATTCGATCGGTTTAATACTAGACAATTTTAAATATTCGCCGAGTTTTCTTTGATGTTTTCATACAGCGAACATTAGCATCCCATAAAATTGCACTCAATATCCTGGAAATACAGGATTTTTATTTGATCTTAATAGTTATCCTCACTAAAAACTTCAGATTTCATCGAATATGCTATCGATAAATCCACTCATATCACTATCAATGACATTAACTGCTCCATTCAACCACATCTGATCTATTCTAAGTGGTCGAGATGATAAAGCGATCTCAGCTTACATATTTCTATCCCTATATATTCCTCATATGTTTCAGACATCTGTTCTAAGTCGAATTTCTTCGAAAATATCGCCTCTAAATAGTACTACTGTATTGCATATAATTTGCATCGAATGCAATGCAATACAAACTCTCAACTTATCGTATTCTCTCATTAAAATACACTCAACGTATACAAAAGATCTTTCATATTTAATAAGCTTATGACAAATAGAAAAATTGTGCATTCATTCGTCCCTAAGTTAACAGTTAGTGGAATTCAACACGCATAGGTAGATCAAAGCTTTTGGAAAGATTGATCTTCAACTATTGACTATTATTGATTTATTACGTCTTAAGAAGTAAATAAAATATGCTTTGAGATCAACAAAACGATAACATAGCGCTATAAACAGAATTGCATTCACACAAAATAACAAATGGCAACACATATAGGGATTTAGTCGATTGACTGGGAAAATTGGAAGTTCGTGTCATCGTTCTAGAAAGCTCGAGCTCAAGTTGTATTTGCTAACAAGCTCGATATGTCGAGCTCAAGTTGTATTTGTTAACATAAAGGAATATTTTCCTCGTTAATAATAAATAAAATTTTATATGGAAACAAAAAATATATGCAACTAATTATTTACTGCTAAATTTAATAACCGAAACATATGGTTCAATCAACTGAAATCTATTTTTACGTAAATATTCGAAAAATTTCCGAAAACATGTGGGTAATGTATCCACTAAACGTTCATTAATATCATCTTGTCGTAATAAAATAATAATAATATTACTAATCGGATTTAAACTAGTACTTATTGCCGCATAAATATTTAAAACATCTGAGAAAAATTCATTCAGTGTATTACTGAGGGCAATTTTTAGACAGACAGGTATCACATAGAGAATCGTTGTGAATATACACGATACACCCATCGTTACGGTTAATCGTCGTTGACGTTGTTCGAATGCGGATAATGATTGTTGATCCTTTAAACAGGATGAAGCTATATTTGAATATTTTTAGAATAAATTTGTCTTTCAATTTTTCCAACTTCCGGTTTTTTCTTTTTATTTTCTTGTTTTCTTATAGTTTTTTTTTTCTTCACCTTTTTTTCTACACATGGTATTTATAGGTTTTTGTAATTTTATATAGTTTCCGCCATATACTTTATTGTTCATTCGTTTTAATTGTTCTATTATTATTTTTTCTATTGTACCTGACATTATGAACGAATGAATAAATTTTTAGTTAGTTTATTTATCGCATCGAATTATCACGATTACCACAAACTTAAAAATGATAGCAATAAATAAGCAAAAGCTTACAAATAGTACTACCTAAACGACTTCCATTGAACTATATCATGTCTTTGGAGGAGGTTTTTGATGCTTCTTTACTCTAGGCATAATTAATTCAGGTATATTTAGCAGAGTCCGTTTAGCATGAAATATTTCCCGAAAGAGCCAAAAATTATATATGTTTAGATAATATTCTACGAATATGTAAAGAGTTCATTTCGTATGAAGAAATTAGCCAATTCATAAACCAAATAAAAATGACCTAAATGGGTTAAAAGCACCAAAATGTAATCCATTTCGATAGACAGAATAAAATTATTCATCTTGTAAAGTTATCACTAACATAATCGAATTTACTCCTATTTTATATTCCAAAAAAAAGAGGAAATTGTCAAATGACTCAAAATAGAACATACTTTTTGAAATTTTCGTACATGATTCACATGTTGTCGAGAAAGTATAAATACGACCAAATATATGATAACACTAGTTGCAGAGGTTGAAATTGCAATCAATAGCGTTATGAAGTTGAAAATTGGAATTGTACTATCTGAAGTCCTAAAAAGAAGAAATCGACAATCAGATTGATATTCATAAATATTTAAGAATTCATTTTTTTTCTTACATTTTTTTATAAATTCATCTCAAATAAACGATTGTGATGATCCCATATCTATCTATGCATATATAATAATTGTTCCCACTCATAGGCTAGTTTCTCTAAGAAAATCGACTTGAGTTACGAAATCTACTCGCCGCAATGACACAATTGAATGATATTTTATATAATATTTCATATTTTATTTATCAATTTCGAAATGAAACAATTGAATTATTAAGACGATTTAAGAATGTCATAAGTATGACGATTAAGTATTTTAAATCGATTTAATTCTTTAATTAAAGTTAGTTTGCAAAATTAATAGTGATTTTCTCTCTACGATATCTCTATGAATTTCGATCTTCGCAAATCATTTGATCTATGACACACAAAATCTATGCATTCTTCTCTACATTATTTAGTGCAATAATAGAATTTTATATATTGCTTACAATGGAAAACTATTTTTTGAACAAATTTTTTAACCACTGATGATAGAAACGTAATTATCGAAATGCAAAATGCAATTATTACTTAACGTCCGGAAAAAACCGTTTCGTTGAACTTTTTTTTAAATTTATTCTCGGAGGAAAATGGAAAAAAAAACGTTTTTACCCAAAAAAAGGCGGAAGGCTAGAAATTTAGGATACTGAATTTTCCTTACGTGTATATAAATTCTTTTCCATAGATTTATGATGCAGATACCTAATGAAGCTAATATTTGATAACTGCTATGAAAGGAATGTTTAATTCAAAAATTAAATGTATGGAATTACTAAAGAATAATGGTGACAGCTCGACGGTGGATCGGGTCGATCCACCGTCGAACCTTGACCACGCATCTGCTCAGATGTGGTCAAGGCAAACAGCCGAGGATGAGCACTAGCACAGTCGACATTGAGCAACAATGATAGAGGCTTCGTTTAAAGATTTTGTCTTACTTTGCGCATTTTTATTGTTTGTTTGAGAACATTTGAGAGGCATACTAACTATTTTGCTGACTTCCCTACCAAATGGTCAATACAGTTATATCACATTCGAATATATTTATGAGTGGAAAAATATAGAATCATAAAGCAGAAATCAAAGAGAACAATAAAAAATAGCAAAGGCACAAATAGCGAAATCCTTAATAATTTAGCATGTTTGTTTTTCGATTCCGATTCCAGCAGCTGTTTGGCTAATCTCTATTGTTCGATCGTTGTTGTCAGCGCTTCAAATCCACTCACTCAGTAAAAAAAGGCTAATTTTTGTGCTGCTCCACTACATTATAGGCACAGTTTATAAGGCAAAGATGTAACAAAGGTCGATAAAAAAGCATATATCACTAATGTTTCATCTTCAATAGCAGCAACCATCCGCATAACTTGAAAATTTAAATATATGATGTAATAAAAAGGCGTTGCATTGTCTAAAACCCAACTGCAAAATTCACAGATAAATGTGGGAAATGTGAAGATTTTGCTTATTTTATTTAATGCATCGAATTGGAATGAAATTATCGAAAAACGAGCAAATACTCGACGAGGTGGTTGACACTGATCGAATAGAACATTTGAAAAATTTAAAAAAAACAACTGAAAATCGCACTAACCAACAGAATGGAGAAAGATTTTTTTCTGTATGTTGAAATGAGAAATACCAACTCACAATGACAATACACAACATAAAAGCGTTCCAAGCTGCCACCTAAAAATAGATTAATGTAATATTTCTGTTTACGTAGATCTTGATGAAATGGTTTAAATGCTCTTCATGATCTAACCAAACGAAGATGCGTAAAATCTGATCTCCGCCATCGTTTCCCTTAGGTCGAAGCAACTGTCTGAAACATTGCCATTTAGGGAGTAACTTTTTTTCAGCGTAAAGGAAGTTGAAATATTCTCAAATTATAATGTGTAGTATAAATAAAATGCACCATTGGTAAAAGCAATGATATGATGGATGCTTTAAGCAGATCGAATCCAACCCGAATGATTGTCTCTATCCACAAATGGGTGGGAATCCGTCGATAGTAACGTTGAATTATTAGCAATCATTACATATATTATAACCTACTCATTTGAAAAATAAATTTTATCAATGATCTATGCAGTATCTGTTCATCTCATCTATGGCATGAAGCCAATCATATTACTGGCTATATTACCCATTTAATTCCACATTTCAACACTTGTAATTCTAATGGTTATTGGGGAAATTTTTTTTTAAACGTTGCGCATCGACTCAAACAATGGAATTTTATGAAAACCATATATCGCAATAGCGCTTTAGTGCACCTTTTGCTTGTAAAAAAAAAAACTTCTGAGATAGAAAACTGAATAATTGCAAACGAGATCAAAGAGACTTTACGACTATGGTTGAATTCGTCACATGAAATCAAGTAGTTTTTTCTTTGATTGCAATTTAAATTTGCGCAATTTTATATTTGGAACGACCATAGGGATGAGGAAATATAAACTCGTAACAATATCAATTACTACTCTTAAATGACGTCATACGACCATTGAAGGTATCGTACTTTTCGCTCACTCTTAATATGTCGAATCACATTCATTGCTATTCCCTCAAGTGGTGGAAATTCGATGAAAAAGGAATGAAATTTCATTAGAAAATTACCTGTAAATTTTGAAAGAAAGAATTCCTTTTGAAATAGGCGATCGGTGAAGTCAGTGCGACTAAACGATCAATACTAACCATTAATAAACAAACTGCTGTCATTGGTTCGGCCCTATAAACGAGTGAGATTCAATGAAATAGAAAAATTTTCTTGTATTCTATCGATTAAATATTGAGAGCAATTATGATTTCATGTTAGCTATGCGATAATACAATTATTAGCTCGAATTCGTCAAAATCAAATATGTTACACGAATTATTTGAATCTTACCTCCCCCCTCCCCCTCCCCCTCAGTCTTTTTTAGTTCAACGAAAAATTTTCACTTTTTTCAAACATTAGTTGGTTGACGCGACACCTAAACACGTCATCAATAAAAACAATTCTACTTGTACATTAAAAAAAAAAATGACACAAGTGCAGCTTCCACCCAAAAGACTCGCGTGTGAAAAGATAAGCGAATAATGTCCAAAATTGTCCAAAATAGTTGTCGTCCAAAAGCAGCTGGTCATAAATCTTGAATGTTGCATTTCATGAATATTGCCTACCGTTCTTTTCTAAAGCTACAATTAAAAGGTGTGTTAAATACCGCAAAACAATGAAAATAGAATAAGTAATATGTAATGTTCGATTCTTGACTATACGGTGAATATAACCAAACAGGCTATATATAATCAAGAAAACGTGCCTAATCTGGGCACTTGGGGATTGGGAATTTAGTCTTGTTATAGCAAAAGAATAGGGAATTTTTGATGTTATTTGTAGACAGACACTAACCAAATTGATAGAATATTCCATGGCATAAACATGCAAGTTCGACGACTTTTTAATTCGGTTTCATTCGTATATGCAATGATTACTCGACCAACACCAGCTGCTATCAATGCAATACCCATTATACAGTCAACTATTATCTAAAAATATTTATGTCAAGCGATGTTCCTTGCTGTCTCAATTCAGATGTTTTTACAAATTTGCAAACAGTACTCATATTTGCAAAAAAAGCACATTTGCAACGCCAATTATACCACTCTCATACCGTTGCATACGCGCAGTGATGCCATCACATCAAAATTTTTACTTTGTACTTCTCAGCCAAAAATGGCGCAATATCGTAATTACTAGAAATGGAGTTTTTTGAACGATGAGTATACTATATTCATATTGTATTCATACTGTATTTGCAGCTACATATTTAGTACAGTGCTGTATTAAGTATTTCTACATAAAAATCACAATATTTATACTTATATTGCACTTCCCATGCCTTGGGTTTTTTTGACGCAAGGACAAGATGATAGAGATTAGCCTATTAACCTGCGAGTCTCCCATGGAGAAGATCTCTCTGTTTCCTTTTACTTCGAGCGTTCAAAGAAAGGCACTTTGGCAAAGTCGTTTTTAATATGAAGGTGGTGTTCCATAACGTAGCAATGACAGTTGCAACGAGCACTGCTAGATATTGCTACGTTCGCAGTAGCTTTTTCATGAAGACATTCTACGGCTATCTGTACTTCTCTGAACTTGTGTGTATCTCACCATTGGCGTGTGTATACATACGGCTATTTTCATGAGTTGTGCACCTATTTCCTCGGAAATCGCACATTAAACCCCCACTATTTTGTTTGTCTCTTTGAAATAATCCAATTCTTCATCATTAAAATCAAACCTATCATCACCTCAACTCGTAAATTTACTGCAATTTTCGTTGTCTTAATTGGTTACAATCGTTTCCACTTCGTAAATGGTGTTGTCTTTTGGAATGCGCAATGTCTCTTATTATTCATTTTTTTAAAGCTTGCACAACGTTTCCGCCTTGGCTAGTTATCACTTTGTATATCGACAAGTTTGTCAGTGCCGATTCCGTTCACAACTTTCCGATAAGTTCACGATGTTCGAATAATTTCTTCAAACGAGGAGCGCGTTTTTGAAAGAACCATCACCAACGCAATAATCCCCTGCCAACTGTGCTTTTACTTCTGCCGCATTTTCCAGCTATCCAGGGAGGGAGAGAGAGAGTGCAGAAGTCTCTTCGAAAGTTAGGCAGAACGAATCACGGATCCAGCGGAGCTCAATGCTCGCGAAACTCATAGCTGAGGAAGAAGCTTGAAGACACGTTGGGTAGCGCTAGCAGCTTTTTGAGCTTCTTTGTGCAACGTTTCTCTACTGGGCAATCTTAAGCCTCCTTATCCCGCTTTCCCGCAACTCTGCAAGCGTTGTTAGCTATACACTTTGCCTTATCGAGCATTTTTGACAGATTAGTGCTTTCATCAAATCTGCATATACAGCTTCAGTGCCACGCTTCCAACTTCTTCAATATGATGTCTTTCCTAAGGAAAGAAACCAAGGAGAAACACGTTGTGGAAGGAGGCCATGGCGTAAATTGAAAGCGATCAATCACTAACGATGGATCAGCCCACTAACTGATCCTCTCTTGACCATTTACATTACGTCACAATCGCTGATCAATAATATCTCTTTGATTTTGCATCTGCATATCTCCAATAACAATGTTTGAATTACCAATAAAGCGGCTAATCTATCTCGACGATGAAGAAAGACAACTAGACGGTGCTGTGCCTTTGATCCTTCACGTGTCCTATCATATTCACGTGGACAAGGTGCAGTATTGCCATTCATTTATTTGAGCTCTAACGGTCTCTCTTGAATATTTCATATGTTAATTAATTGTAACGAGTCATGCATGATCTGACACTTCAAAGCTGTCACCTGTGCCAAATCGATATTCATCAGTTGAGGCACTTTTTCATTCAAGCCTTAAGACTTTTGATGCAGGTTTACGTCAACAGGCGCAGATGTCGTGAGATGTTTCAACTCTTTTCGAATAATCCTTTGCAATTTTCCACTCTCTTTTAGAGTTTTTCCCAACGCATATTTTTTCGACTCTTTTCTTTGCCTTTATAAAGGGAGATTTATGCATATATGCAAATATTTCGCTAGCACTCTTCGATCCTTCATCGTTATTTGTATTGCTAATGACTGATGACTGCGTCGTAAATTAAACTACTGGATGTTAAATGATGCAGTTTCACATTGCTAGAAAAAGCACAATGGATGTAATCATCATTTTTTTGACTGAAAAAGAAGTAAACAAATGCTCCTAATTGAGGATATTTTTTTTGTAGTGGAAAGTGGATTATATCCGAGTGCGGAAACTAAACAAGCTGCTCAATCAACTCAATTAGAACACTTCAGAACTCGCAACAATCGTTTTTGCAAGAGTTACTGACGCTTAAAAGTGCTTTAATTTATGCAAAATAATTTTCTTTTTTTTTCACATCGAAGCTATTCAATAATGAGTTTCCGGCCATGTAGATGATGCTGGCATCCGATGCATAATCCCATCGTTTTTGAGCATCATTGGTTTAAATAAAAATATCTGTGTTGCAGCTCAACAGCTCAATGCCTCAACAACTCAATAGCTCAATATCTCAGCAGCTCAATAGCTCAGCAAATAGAAACAACTCAAAAATATTGCAAAAAATTGCAAAAATACGTATCTAAAATTGTTTCTAGACAGCAACTAGAAACATCTCAAAATTGCAAAAAAGTCTTTAAGTAGATAATATTTGCACTATATCCTCAACGCACATAGATGTTCTCTTTCAAGAGATGAGATGGATAAGTATATATAATTTTGCAGCAATATCCTAAAAAATTATTGTTATAATTGTTGAAATTGTTATTGTGCAATAGAAATTCAACATTTGATAAACAGAGAAAAAGTGAAGAATGATTTGCGTCTGGAATTCGAAATCAGTGGATCATGGAAGGACGGCAACTGAATTCCTTAAAAAAATCGCGTCAAATTTTCAAAATTTTCATTACTGATGTTAAAAAACGTTTTTTACAAGATGAACTAAAAACTCTACAAGCTGTCAACAACAATGGATAAACGTGTTCATATCACCCTGAATCTTAGAGAACAAATTCCGGTAGTTTTATCCGCTAATTGGAATATGGAAACCAATGAGTAGCTCAATTCACAACATTTTCAATTGATAAGCAAAACAATCGTTATGTTCCAACCTGTGCCAATTGTACCGTATATCGTTGTCGAAGGACCGAATTTCTTGCAATCGTAAATGCGATCGTTCCGTTCAATATAAACAATATAACTCCTTCAATTGCATACACATAGAAAAGTGAAAAGATTTTGTGCTCCATTCGTGTTGCGGATATTGGAAAGACGCGTTTGATCATTTTTATGCTCGGTTAGTTTCCTGTGTGAAAACAATTTTTCGTATAGCGAAATAAGCGAAGAAAAGCGTTAGGGGAACTAATGCAACGTGGGCTCGTTGATATTCTGCACATTTGATCAACCGGTTCCATAAATTACCAACAAATAATAAACATAAGTAGCAATACCCGAGTGAACATAGAACTCTTCTACAAATATTTCGTGATTATTTGCATCGATCGCCGCAAAATGAAGAAAAAAATCACTCAGTTGCAAAATGTAAAGGAGTTGATTAGCGTAATTGAATATCTATAATGAATTTGGCTCATAATGAATTTAGTGGATCAACATAAGAGATGATGCAGAAATTCGTCCTATATTATATCGCTCAAATATCGTAATTGCTTTTAGCGACTAAACAATAAACAGCGAAGTATATTCAACGCAAGTAAAAATTTTTTTTGGGGGGGAAAAAACATGTAAAAATCAGCATGTTCTCAATTAATTAAAAGAGCAAGATAAACAACAAATAGGAAAGCCATTGCCTTCCGAGCATAACAAAACATAAATGTTCGTTTCGATAAATGTAAATCGTTATTGCAAAAGCAATATGCAACAATTTTTATGTGATGCTAAAGCAAAGTTGGATAAAACGTTTAAAAAGACAACAGAAATAGCACAAAATATACCTCAGAAAGCGTAAAAATACAAATATTTTTATCTTTTAAGATGCAATAGCTTTTATTGCTGAAACAATAGAGGGGGAATTTGTCGTCTCATATTTGAATTTTATACGGTACAATTCATCGACGTTCAACTAATCGAATAATAAATATTGCCTCAAATTCAAACATTTTTCGGTAATATGTCTCCTTTTTTTAAAGCACAGTCTACCAAATTTTGGATACATTCCAAATTCGATTTTTTGAATTTTTTGGATAAATTTGAATTCTAATAAAATGGAAAAGATGGAGACAACAGGGCTTATGAAATTTTAATTTTTATGAGTTCTTGTTTTTTTTGGAATTTCTTTAAAGTTTCATTCAAATTTTTCCGAAGAAAACGGATTACTAAACATTTGAAGTTGAAAAGCTCTAATCGTGAGAAATGAATAAGCATGCAATAGAAAATGATCCCACGCCCTATGCCTTTCACAATTCGCTCAATCATCAAAAACTTTCATTTATTACTTGTAATAGTAAAAAACGAATATTTAGTACAATACATTAAAGATTTAATCGATTTGAATTGCCCATACCGGTCTCTTATAAAAGATCCATTTTGACGCATATAAATATCGGCAGCTTTTTTTCTTGAGCTCAATAGATCAATAGAAAATAAAAATATGATATAAAACGTCGGCGTAAAACGTATGAAATTTCCAAATCATCTCTTCTATTTTATTAGCATTGGCAAAACCTAATGTTGAATTAAGGAAGCAAGAAAAATGTTTCTTTCTGATCGTTTCAATTGAGCATATCGGTGATTTCCTCTTTAAATTTAACCGACAAAAAGAAAGGAGACACGCAGGCACAAACACACGCACACACGCATCTATAATCGTGAAATACTCGTAAGGCGTTTTTGCAACGCAAATAAAATAAAAGTAGTGAATGAATAGTGAGATGAAAAAGAAATTCCCAAGCATTGGATAAAACACGGCAACGTTTAGTCGATATCCGATAATGTATGAACAGAATTGACAGATGTACGAACTTCCGAGTATCTCTAACCTAAAGCATTTGACTTTAGCCTAAAGCTTTGCTCAATTTTTATGACTAGTGGGGGGTGATACATTATGACAGGACAAGATGCGATTAAAAAAACGAATATTTTGTGAAAGATTGATGCATGCGATGAGTTCAGTTGACATTATAGGCTATTCTTGGGTGGCATCATTTCTTACTTTTTTAGCAATTGATATAATAGCTTGAGAGGAATTACAAAAGCGCATATTGTGCTCTCTCACATTTAATGTGCTTTTCCACTCGATAAAACTGTACGTTATTGTATGGCGAACTTTAAAGACGCTAAGAGAAGATATTTAGATAAATCCACCTAAGCGCTTAGATAGATGAGCGAATAAAGTGCTAGACAAATGCCAGATAAGCATAGACACGTCATAAATGAAGAAATATCCGGAAAGATACAACACTTCAACCTATCGCCGCTTCAAAAACGATAGCATTTAGTATTGTTGGGAAACTTGTTGTGTTGAAAGAAAGACGACTACTTCATAATTACATAAACGCCTTAAGATTCATTAATGAGATTCATTAGTGGCTGCAAGACATCGAATAAACGCCATATCGCTACATTGGATATACCTTTCCCTCCGCCCCTCAAGCCATTTGCCGTTTTGAATCAATCAACGACGAAGCTCACTATCATATTCGAACGACGCACAAGATTCGAGAATAAAATGCAATACCTTTTATGCAAAATATGCAAAATCGCACAAATATTATGTAGAAAATATGCAAAACAATGTAAAATAAAATTTTATTCGAACGATTATAACGATTTCAACTTCGAACAAGCAAGATCGTTAGCGACTAGTTGGTTGCATAAATACTAATTGTAACAGAAAGAAATGAGGAAATATTCTGGATGAGTTTGCATTGTATATGAGTGCCATCATGTATTTGCATCCAGCTCATTGATGCAATCCAGCCCATTTACTTCTACGATCATCCACGCAAATCCCTTATAAAATAACCGCCTTATTCGAGCCGAGCGATTTCAAAATTGAAATTCGATTTGTATTTGAAATACTTGCAAGTCTCTATGCGTCTATGGGAGTTTACAGGCTAACGTGAATTACAGCATAGCAGCCTGTTTTGTTATGTAAATCATAGCCAATATATGCCGTAAGCCACGCTTCAAGAGTTTCTGAATTGAAACCGCTGTTGTCTATAACAGGTAACCAAAGGCATTCACTGTTGTGCTGCAATAAAGGAGTGGAATTTGTTAGCTTATCTGTCCGACTCACAACGGTACCTTTACACCAGCATTGGAAAACTTCTACCAAAAAAAAAGAGCGAACGCCGAAATCTTGACTGTTTCAAGCATTCTAATGAATTTTTCAAGAAGGACCATAATACCATAGAGGAAGGAGTAAAAAGAAGAGAAATACGATAGCGTTGCTTCACTGGAAAGCTATGGTGACAAATGAAATTGCTCTTATCCCCTCCCTTCTCAACCCACACACATCACTCTCTTCCCCTCGCCCACGCTCTCTTACCCGACATAGGTAGTTAGGGATGAACTCTCACAATTTGGTAAGGCGCTATTTAGTCTCACATACGCAAAACGAAACTTGGTGCAAGATTTCGTTTTACTCATATCCCTTATGGTATACACAAATTGTAATTCAATGTCTTAAGCAGTGAGAACAAGAATTTTAATAGGCAAATAAATTTTCGCCTCCACACATAAGAAACTTCAACAATGACCATAGTCGATAAATGGAGTGCTACAAATAAGCAGATAAAGCAAAATGAAAGTAAATTCGAGCATACAAGTAAGTTTGATTTAAAGAAGCAACGATATCGGTGAGAAAGCTCAAGAGTTAGGCAAAAAGCTTCAATGAGTAAGAAAGCGTTCTATGATTTCTAGCTCTCAAGACAAAAAAAAACCCTTACAAAGATCATTGAGTTTGTTGTGGCGTAAATAATTTACCCAATAAATAATAACTTTAACTTTTAACTAATAACCTTAACTAGTAAGATTTAATTAATAAAATAAGAATCGAGACATTTTTCTTCTTTAATTAGCCCAAATCTTGACTTCCTAATCTCGATTAAACTGTTGTTTATCATTTCGCAATTAATTCCATAACCCACTCAACGATTAATATTTTTTCCATAAAACATTGCCAACTGCAAATCATTTTAGAATAATGAGGAATTCCGATTGAAAACCGAAACTCCGATTGTTTTCCGGTTTTCAAATCGGTATTTATCTGTTTTGACTTTGACGCTTTCAATCGGAACTTCACTGAATACCTTGGATCTGCAACCGGCCAATGTAATATCTGAAACGCATTCAATTTCAAGCTTGTAGCCGAATACTTTTCACTGTTTACTGATTATTATTTTTTCCACTGATCAAGATTGCTCCGTAAAGCGTCGGAAGTCTCAAGAGTTGCGCCTATGCCAAATCTCTCCCCTTCCCACTCCTTCCCTTTTCCCTCCCTCCACCACTTCGGTGGAAGAGGTACAATGCTGCAATATTTAAAAGTTGAAAGATAATCTCGAAGTAACTGTTACCTTGGTGGAAATTAACACGTTATACATAGCTCTACAAAAGAGTGTTGTATATATGAGTTGCAGGCTAAGTAGACTGCTTAGGAGAAACCCGATGGCAAAATGGGTGGGCGGGAAGGGAGAGGAGAGGAGGGAGGGGAGTGTTGAAGGGCGAAGAGGGAGAGGAGAGAGAGGAAGGGAATATATGTGTAAAATCACACTTCAAAGCGATCTAACACATACAAATAGATCATTGCAACATTTATTTTCGCCTTATATTGATGCAATTAAAATTATATGCAAATTTATATATGCAAATTTATATCGTATATTAATCTATAATATTAATCCGTTTCCACTAGTATTAGTATTTAGCACTTTTCTTCACATATTTTCATGTTTATAGTATTCACTGTAGATTTCCTTTAATTGTTTTCTTCACTCAATTTCTTCACTACGGTTTACTTTCATTGCTTCCATTGCAGCAGATTTCATGGTTTTTTTCTTTCTTGTTGTGTATATCGATAGCTGAAATGGCGAGTCTTGCTATTTTTTTTCTCTCACAACTGCTCATGTCATCGTTTTATTTGTTTTCTTTTGTTTGCATTGTTATCTAGAATTAGAAAGCTGCACTAATTCGCTTCATTATATGAGACTTTATTTTTTATTTATTTGGTTATTTATTTATTTATTTATTTATTTTATTTATTTATTTATTTATTTAATTTATTTATTTCAAATTCCTAAAATGGGAAAACATACACATGTGAACAGCAAGAAGAATCTTTCGCAATTGTACACTATAGACGATTAACTTAGGATAAAAATCACGAATATAAGCTCCATGCAAGAAGTTCGGAGGTAGTTACAAATGGATTATCAGGAAACTTTGCGATTTGCTGTCCCCTAATTGTTTCGTAAATTACCGCTCGTATATTTACGATTAATAAATATAATATTCAACGATAAAGATAACAGTTCACACTTTCATTCAGAAGCAAAAATTTGAGAGGTATCTGTCTTCTGTTCTATCGAAATTGTCAAACATCCCACTGTGGATTACAATGGCGTAATCTATGGGGATGCTTTTGTCGAAAGTGATTAGCGAATAGCGAAATCGCTTTATTAATTGGACATATTGACAAAATTTTTTTGCGCAAATCGAACAAAATTAGCGCTCATGAAATATTTGAACTTTTAAAGAATCCATATGCATAAGAGAATTACGTCAATGGTTTCATATACACGAGTATAGCAATCGGAGGTTTTTACGGTGGAAATACAGTCTTTATTCGATCGATGTTATCGAAATATGAAAGAATTTCTATAGGGCACTGATCGATATATTAATCCAAAAAATTTCAAAAATTAAAAAAAAAAAGAAATTCTATTCAATAAACGAAAGCTAATGAGCTACTCGTTATCGCACTGATTAGACAAATAAAAGTAATCAGTGCAATTAGCAATAAAAAATTTTCTAATCATCTGAAATAAAAGGAAAAAAGGAAACACTGTCTTAGGTGCTTTAAAAAACTTCCATGTTCGGTGGAAGAAAATCTCAATGTTGACATTAATTCAAACAACTTTTTTTTCCATAATATGGGAAAATTTGCGATTTTTTAGAGAGGAAATTTTATGAATTTTTCAGGAAAATGATTTCTGAATTTCGCAATAATTCTATTTATATCTCAAAATGAATGTAGGAAATAATTTCTATTGATCTAGACGTGTTGATTTCTATTATTATCCTCCGAGTTTCATTTTTATAATAAATTATGGACTCAAAATAGACTGCTTCCACTCTAATCATTTGTGTTATTATAATCAAATGTTGCCAAAGAAAATTCAAAGCTGCATCCTATGTTTTGTTAGCATTTCTCATTTATCTTTTAATAATAAATTATCGACTTCAGTAGAAATTTTCAACGAAATTAAACGAATCTTAATCGGGCAATTGTTTATCTCGAGAAATATTTTCGATGAGAATCCGATATAATTAATCCTTTATTACATTAATGAGAAACTTATTCAAGAGATCAAAGCATTTATATGAGTGCCTAAATATGTTGATGTGGAAACGATTGCAAAACAAACGCATATCGTTATAGCACAAATGTCTATCGCTCACAAATAAGAGAGTATAACATTTTGCATTGCATTAAATGGAATATTCGATGATAACGATGTTTCAAGTGGTGGAAAAATAAGCTGAAAAAAAGGTGGAAAAAAACCGTTTCGATTTCCGATTCGATTGCAATCATATATTTTAAAGAAATTCTATTGAAATATGTGCTTTTCCCCTTATTACATTCGATGGTGCAAATCTTTCCATCGTATTGTTATATTCCAATTGAACCACTCATCGTATTTTCATGTGGTGGGAGAGGAGGGTGGAGGGCGGGAAGTGGTGTGGGAAGGGGAAAGGGTATTCGTCAATTATACCACAGAGGCTGTTATCAACGGGCAGTTTGTTTATGCTTAATGCTCTTTAGCTCAAAAACATAACATATTCTCGCATTATACACACACCTCTGCAGGTTCCTTCACACAATCACGGTGTTCTCGTACGTAAAAGAAGTGAGAGATATGTGGACGACTAAGAGATTATTCACAAAAGCTGCTCATTATTAACTATGCAATAGAGCCTTAGCCATACGTTTTCACTGGCGTATATGTGAGGGCAAATTTCAACTCGAACTTTCCGAGATACAGGATTCTGTTATCGAATTTTGAAGGTTTCTAAATCACGAACGCTTGCAAAGATCGAACGTCTTTGAACTTCAAAGCGTCACCAGTTAAGCCCGAAATTCTCAAAATGCAGCTTAAGATTTTTTGAGCCTCGGTCGCATTCGGGTCGACAATTTCCGTTGAAAATTTAATCAAAAGGTGCGAAACTCGGCAGTTTTCGAATATGCATCCATTACTCATCCTCTAAGTATAAATAAAACTTTTTTTTCTTATTTGCAAATGCGTCATTATTTCTTATGTGGTTGAGAGCGTGATCTCGACTAGACATTCGACGAATGTGAATAACTTCGTAAATATCGGATCGCAAGAAATTGCACTTAAAGCGATCGTCGATTATCGTTGTAGTGCATGGGATGGATCATTCCCATATTCATTCATATAAAGATACGCTTATTTCAGTGCTGAATGCTTTCATGTGAGAAAACCATTAGTGATCGTCGAGTATTTCACAGATCCACGTGATTTCAATCGCTGGAATACCGCACTCTCACTTAAAAATGAGGAATCCAATCGAAAATTTCGTGGATTCCGGCATTAGCCTATGATAGCAATTTCCATATGATTGTCAACGTTTATGATTTCGGCAATTTTGCTATTTGTTATTGTTTTGCATTCAATCACGTTATTCTCTTCAAAAGAATAGAAAGGAATACTAAATAATTTTTGATAACTCCAAAGAAAATTGCAGTTTTAAACACAAATTTTCTTTCCGGTATCTACTGAATTTCTAAAAAAATTAAATGCGATTACTATACATGCGTGCTTGTTGTAAAAATTGGCATATCCGGTTCTGTGGGAAAAAATTTTCTTTTGTGGGAATATTTAATCTGCCCACTGGGTCTGTAGGCGTGCATGAGTGTTGCGAAACGCCCACTTACGCACTATGTTTGGAAGAAAAATGAACAGAAATGTGAGTGCGAATTTCCGCTGTCTTTCTGTAAAAACGTTTACAAGCATCAAATGGCACTTTTGCCCGGCGGTGGGAGAGGGAGAGAGGGAACGTATATTCCCATAGGGAAATTTTTAACTTGCTCGCGAGTAGTCGGCTTCATTTCGTATAGGATAGCGGCAGCCGAATCAATGGACATCTAGCACAACATGTCCAGGATTTTTTAAAGAACGAAACAGTGGATGTGGTCGAAAAGGCTGAGAGAACAAAAACGCGACATGCGCTAGACGATACACGCTGAGATAATTATCGCACAAATCTCGCATGCCATTACGAATTCCGTCGAGTAGTAGGAGGTTATGATGTAGGTAATCAGTGCGAGGTCTGAAGGATCACTGAGGACTTCAAAATTATTAGACCGTGTTAGACAAGTCACGCGAGTAGTCTCATAGAGCGGCATTAGAGATTCACAATATTGCATTGATACCATGAATGAAGTGCAGAACAACGTAGGAACAGAGGCCCAGTTGTCTTGCAGCAAACAATGACAGCACATAGACTATTTGTTACACCGTTTGCAGTAACTTAGACAACACCTGGAAAATGCGACAGCGCTTCTTGATTTTCCCGTTTTTTTAAAAGAAAATAACCCCTCTTATTGGCAAAGGTTGAAGATGGCAAGGGTATCGTTCATCATGATTTGGCGCCTAATAACTTCCTCCACGATAGCAACGAATTTGTCTCGCAACTGCTCGCTGAGACAACTCTCAAATTCTCATCCCTTTTTGTGTTTCCAGTAGCAATATATACAGGATTACCCAAGTTTGGTAGTTCGCCGACCATAAAACATTTGACACGTGGGATATTGAAGAACGGCAAAAGCCACTGCTTGCGTAACAAGCTCTCTTCTCGAATCTTAAAAAGCCAGCGGCTCGTCTCAATCACAAATCGCAAGTGGTTATCGGTGAGCTACCTAGTATAACAACCTTCGCGATTGACCAGAGTTTGGCAACTCAAGCAAATGAACTCCTCTAATTTTCCACATTTCCCGATGCACGCTTTTATGGTTGATAAATGAGGATTTGCGATGGGGACAGGGTAGCCAACTCGCTAACCGCACTTGTATCACTTGAATTGGAATAAAAGTGGCACGGAATCTCACACCGCCTAGTTTCTCAAAAGAAATGTTTGAAGTCGGTAGTGAGAACGACTCTCCAACCACATCTCTGCAACGAGCGAAATGTTCGAAGTTTGCATTTATGACCTCAGCAGCGCAACACCAAAATATTCCGCCTGAGTAAGCGCAACATCGACCAGCGCTCTGTGCGGCATCACGAGACACGCCAGAACAACATAAGTCACTGTGTGTGCAACATGCCTGTGGAAAGCACAAAGTCAGGTATTGTTTCTTCAAATCTTTATTAGATTTAAAACACAGAACAGTATAAACGCAACGAACGATTGTGTGCAGCATTAGACGCGTCGAATAATGAACACAATGGAGCGCCTCAGTATGTTTCGCCGACTGCTCCGAAATCCGGGCGCCAACAACGCTTCACCAGGCGCTGCAATTATATTCACGTAAAGTAAACAGATAGAATTAAGGTATCACATCGAAGAGAAGCACTTGGTCTCATCCTTTGGGCAGCTCAAATTTTAAAACTCAAAAACGAAGAGAAGCACGAACTAAAGACCTACCTCTGCCTTATGCTATCTTAAAAATCTTCACAAAGACTGCGCCCCCAACATTTTGTATGATCTCATCTGATGTTCTACACCACAAAATTGCACCTCCAAATCCGGGACGGGAATCAGTTCAGTTTCTTAATATAACACCTGATACCTTGGGTAGACAAATCCTTCTCGTCTCGTCGAAAGTGAAGCCACCTGTGCAAGAATTATACGCTGGCTGACCATTGACGCACACCAAGTATCGCTGCGAACAACCCAACGGGAAGAAGCCGTCCCTTCGACGAGCACATGGTCGTACTAAACGGGCAATACGTACATTGCAGTGATGAACATAAATGAATCATAAGAATGTAGTGACAATGCGATTAGCTGTGGTTTCTAACGATTGCGTATGCGATATCCTAAGAAACCTAGGCAAATGCACAGTACTGGATGGGTCCACCAATTGATACGAGCCGAAACGTAGCGAATAAAACCACAAGAAGATTTATTACATTGATAGTAGCTCAGTGAAGTGGTATCGCCTATATGTGCAAGTGGAATCGCTCAGTCCGACATATAGAAGTGGGAAAATTGAGTGAAATAATGCAAAGCTATCAATAGCACCTCAACGAACCACAGAACAAAACATTGGCTATAGAAGGCGATCTTTCGCCGACAACTCCCAATCACTCTAAATTATGTAGAGCAATGTTTTAGCCCTCATATCACTCCAGTGACAAGCGATACCTGGCGACTTCCACTACTTTCAGATAAAACACCCACTACTCGACGCAACGAGTCCTTCACTTCGACCCATTTGAAACATAGGCCGTAATCGTAAGAAAAGACCAAAAAACCTGCCTCTCGTAATCGTGACGGCCGGTTCGGCTGGTGCCTCTGGTGCGGGTGCCGCTGGAGGAGGTGCAGCCGCTGGAGGAGCTTCTACCACTGGAGGAGCCTCTACCACTGGAGGAGCTGCAACCACTGGAGGAGCGGCAATAAATGGGGGAGGGACGACCACTGGAGGAGGAACAACCACTGGAGGAGGGACAACCACTGGAGGAGGAACGACCACCGGAGGACGGACGACCACTGGAGGAGGAGCAATAAATGGCGGTGGGGCTACGAATGGAGGACGAGCTACGAATGGACGGCGACCTACGAATGGACGGCGACCTACGAATGGACGGCGACCTACGAATGGAGGGGCAGCCATTGGAGCAGGGGCAACATCTGGAGCAGGGGCAACATCTGGAGCAGGGGCAACATCTGGAGCAGGGGCAACATCTGGAGCAGGGGCAACATCTGGAGCAGGGGCCGCCGGGAGAGGAACTGCCTCAGCTGGGGGAACTTCGACCGCCATGGTCGTCGTTGGGGTGCCGCCACATACCCCCACGTAAATTTTCTCCGTGCACACATCGGAAGCTTCGTCAAGAACGAGGTCGCCCGGGCACTCCCTGGCGTGAGCACGGCTGCCAGTACATGATATGTAGAACGGCATGCAACCGACGTTGTAGTCGCCATCTGAACGCTGACCGCAGAAGCCGCTATCAACTGAAAAGCAGCAACATTTCCGTAGGTGACGGTGTGCGGAATAATAACCAAACGGCGTAGACGTTTCCACCCCTCTCATAGTCAAAATCTAGCTCTGCGTAATCCTGAGTTTCATTACCGTTACAAAACTTCTTGTCAACGAAGTATTTGAAGTGATTTATAAACACGTTAGATTAGACGATGGAAAATCGGTTAATATGAATGCTTAAATTATTACGAGGCTCGGTTGTAGTGAACACTGGGGCGAATCCAGGAGACGGCCTTTGGTAGGCATAATCCCGACAGGACGACGCATACCACCTGCAACAATAAAGTATAAAAATTTCTTGCTGGGTTGAAACCCCATTCATACTTTTTAAGGTCTACATCAGCAAACGTTACGCCCTTGCCTACTAAGACCGACACCTCGGTTCTCATGAATCCGGCCTCAAAATACCCCCAGAGAGGAGTAAACTCAACCATGATTTTATCGCGACCGGAGAGGAAACATTAGCAAAGCCTCTTACGTCTACGGAGCAAGGTTCTTCGAGCAACGGGTCCAATCACCTCTTCTCACGATCTTCCCACGACTCTCCTCACTCCCCATTCACCTCTTTCCACGATCCGATTCTAAAAGTGCAGGAATCCAACACAAGCGGTAATTTTCTTCGTGCATTCTCTATTAAATGCTATTGCTCGGTCATGTTCACCTGGCGGGTGAACGCTTATTAACGATGAGCATGCACGTGAGCACATGCTGCACCACTACGCATTCATCGCAAGTGAAAACGAAACTCGCACAACCCTGACGACACAGGAAACCCTCACCTAGGTACGCATTTGGCGGTAGGCTGATCGAAGAACATTCCATCACGGCAGGACATCACTTGCGACCTTCTGCTGCTGCAAGTCACGAACTGCGGAACGCAACCCACTGCATATGGTCCATCGCGCCTCCCGCTACAGAAGCGGCCACCTAAAATTTGCAGAAGATCACCACCAAGATCCCGACCCTCGGAACCCAGCCACCAGTGGATTACCGCAAACACAAGCATTACATCAAGAAAAAAGTGAACTTAACGCCCATATACCTCCCTTCTTGCTATAAAACGTCTCCATACGCAAGCAGGCGTTAGATAACGCCCAAGCCACAACAAGCGCTACCACACACGCCACAGTCCCTGCCACTCGTTTCGGAGTGACAGCCGTACCGATAGGGCACACGTCTCTCGCGAAATTGGCAACGACCAAAATCTGGTTACGAACAAAAGAACTACATCTTAAAAGAAAAACAAGCCGACGAAAAAGCTGTCAAACACAGAAGTTCAATGCGATCCAATTTTAGCTTACAGTCGATGTATGCTGTTGTGTCCCATGAATCAACCAAATAGCAAATAAACCTGATGCCATACCTCCGATGCCGAGTCCTGTGACTTCCACATTTGTTGACGCAATCCAAGTGGCTGAAAGAAACTTTATAGTTTAGTAGCTTCGCAGGTTAACTGAACGCCTGATTATGCAAATCACATATCACGTTCCAGAAACCCCTAAGTTTAGTGCTTCTAGGGCTTCGGCAACGAACAGGTCCCGAGAACCTTCGCGTAAACCTCGATAACGGGGAACAAATCACAGCAATGAAGAGATGAAAAATGAACAAAACACAGGTTAAAGGCCCGTAGTTGCTTCTCATAAACCCCGCTTGGTTTTGCAACTAATTCCTTACTTAATGACCAAAGGATGCTTAGGAAACGATTAAATGCCCGGTGAAATCGTTCGCTCAACCGCCTCGATCCGACGACAGGAAAGTCGGCACCTATTACGTCCCAGCCTCATAGACAACGTCGACGTCAATATTACCAGCCGTATGGGGAACGCGACACTAACCAAGAGCCAGCAGAACACAACACATCGACTTCATGTTGCCGCACAACACCGCACCAAACCAACGACTCGTAGACGACACTCAAGGGTCGAGGTTTCAATCCAAACACGTCTATTTATACTACTATCGAAGCTTATAGAGGACACCCTTCGGGTAGGTGGGTAAGAGTTGTGATGTTTACTATGATCGGTTGTTGCATTCTGCCCTTTGCGGGAATGATCGACAACGAATAAAACGATGTGAATTCCCCCCACTAAATGGAATGAACTCACGAAATTATATTACGAAAGAGATCAAAGGCATAATCGAGACAATTCTTCAGCCTAGCATCAACATTGATCTACTTAATGTTTGATCAAGTTGATATTCACCTTAAGTAGATCGAGTTTATCATGTTTTCGTCAGCTGTTTCATCCTTGCTCTATTGGCTACGTGACCTTCTTTTAATGTGGTCCTCTACTCCCTGCTTTATGTACGATTTGCAGCTGTTGCCACACATGCTGTACAGTTGTTGCCACATATCGAGGTTGAAGCATGTTGCCTTGCTTGATATTTAGTAACATGATATGTAACATCTTCACAGTGGGTTGATGAAATGAAGCACGTTTGCTGACTTCCGTAGGTGAAGCGAGTGAGGGTGTGATTTCGAGACAAGGCCATATGAAGTCGACTGAAGCGGAGTGTATGTTGAGACCTGTTATTTAGCATCTGAACATCCTATAGTGAAATATGGCCTGTTTCTATGGCCAGAATATCTTTTTGTAACGAAGTTATATTTTGTATACTAAATCGTTTGCATATTACCACTAGGATTGCAGGGTATGCAACGTTTCAAAATGAATGTATATTCGAGTAAAGAGAATGAAATAGCTTGTGGGGGAGGAGGGAGGGGGGGGAAGGTTGGGAGCGGGAAGCACAAGCTATGCCGTTAGCGAATTTAAAGACGGATATATCGTGGGAGAAAGAGCAGAAAAGCGAATGAGCGAGTACATTAGAAAAACAGGTGGAGGGTTTTCAACTCTTTAATTTGTTCTTGCTTCTCTGTTGTAGTGCTTATTATCCGGAGCCACTTTTCCTATACACAACGTTTTTGATACATTGAGCGGTAGTTTGAAGAGGACGTCATTCGTAATGTGATAGAGTTTTGTTCTACAATTTTTGCGACTTGTGGAAGATAATTCAGCAGAGTTTCATCATTAGCCTCAACAAAAGAGTTAGGAAAGATTTTACTGATGGCCAAAAATGCTCTTTGTTGTTCCACTTTTTAGGAGAGATTTTGTTAAGAAAAAGAATAAAGATTCTTCTTTTCATTAACTATGTATTTATTCAATCATTTTTTATACTAAGAAAAGACCGTAAATTTCTCAACTATGGTAAATTTTTGGCGACCTTCTCTTGGTCAGCCCTTCATTGAGTACATATTTACTGAATACACTACTAATTTAAACGCGTTTAAATAAAATAAAAAAACGATTTCTTAGTGTTTTATACGTTCTCATTGGCGACGTTTAAAACTTGTTTCGATTTCCCGCAATAAGCATCGAATAAATCCATAAGTCGCCATTTTATTCACTCATAGCGTAAATGTGGCCGATCTTCATTTACGGTTCAGCTAATGTTGACTGCTTTTTTGTTGATCATTGCTCAAATGCTATTCCCAGTGTACAAATATTTCTCCATATCATAGTTTCTTTATTGATCTTCCTCTTTCAAAGGTTTCATTATTTCGTCGCTAAATCTATTATTGTTGCATTGCCTTTAACTTTGATCGATGGTTAAACGCATATAGCGCTTTCTTCTCCCCTACAAAATTGTCAAAAAATAGTTCCTGTCTTTGTATATGGTTCCCAGCACGGAGCACATTCCAATGTGAGAATTTCCTTCCCTAATAACACATCGTCCAAAACCATCAAGATAACATAATCAATTCTTTGAAGTGAACGAGATGTTCCACAAATCTCGACAATCCACACACTCGTTGCAGATATTCATAAAATCATATCATCCTCTTTATTCAGTTATATCACAGCTAGAGGTTTATCGACCTTAAAATACTGCATTTCACGAGAATACTTTAGTGCCATGATCGCTTTGAATTCCCACTTATTGCGATTCACGAGGTTCTCAATTGTCTGAGTACAGTGAGCTTGGCAACAATCAACGAGCTGTTTCTTGGATTGCAGCGCGCTTATAGCCTTCTTATTTCGATAGGGCAAAAAACTTATGGAAAGTTGACTATGAAAACAAATCAACAAAAGAAGCCACAAGCACGTTGTAAATGTGCTATGAACTAATAATTGTACCGTGTTGTTGTAGCACTGAGTTTGAAGTTTGACTAAATGAAATTGCATGTAAACTGTGAAATGGCATGCAGTAGACCAATTCCGTGCATCCGCTCAGTTGCTGGCCAAAATATATTGAAATGCCGGACATTATGCTAAAATATGCCAGATCAGCACAAGTCGCTCCTTGTTCAGCAAATTTTCTTAAAATACTTTTGAAGAGGGCATTATCTCAGAGATTCTTTTACAAAAAACTTTATCTATATATTAAAAACACAATAGTATGAACGCAATGAAGTAAACGCCTGTGTGCAGCATTAGACGCGTCGGAAGTTAGACAGCACAAGGCGCTTCAGTATGCTTCGCCAACATCGAATATCGGGCGCCAACAACGCTTCACCATGTGCTGCAATTATATGCAATTTAGATTAGCAGATGTGCAAAACCAATACCATTCTCAAAAGGAAAAGCAACTAATCCGACTTCCTACAATTGTTCAAACGTTTAAACTTTCAAAGTGGACGAGGAAGATATGTGAACGAACCACACTATCTCAGCAAAGCTAGATATTCTGAGCGTGAAGACGCCAAAACCACAGTTATATATAAAAGGAGAAAAACGATCAAGTAGAATTCGCAAACGACGACGTTCCACCTCCAAACTGTGAGAAAAAGCGAGCTCAGTTTATCAATACGTCAACGAAGTACCCTAGGTAGACAAATCCTCTTTCTTTCGTCGAATACGCCGTATTTGCAGGAACTATATGTCGGGCGACCATTGACGCACACCAAATACCGCGACGAGCAACCCAAAGCGAAGAAACCGCTCTTGTGAGGAATGCAAGGTCGCACTAAACAGATAATATCTGCATTATAACAGAATAACGAATATGAATGCGATAGTATAATAATGCAGAGAAATCTAAAATATGATTATTCAAACGTCCCAAGATGGGGAAAGATGCAAAAAGTACGCAAGCACGAACATACAGGATGCTAGAAATCCCTCTATTGTTTCCGATAAGGTTGTCAAGAAATGTGTTTAGAGGCAGTGTGAGCTAAATATCGCAAATCAAGTTTAACAGTGTATTGCATATGTTTTTATCTTCGAAATTGTGTACAGCTTCTCCGACCCTCAAGCATTTCCAGCTCATATTACAACGACAACAATCAACATACCTTCTGAACGTGTCGTTGGAACGACGATCGTCGCTTCCGGGGCAGGAGTTGCAGCAGTTATTGGTGGCGGCGTCATTGTTGAGAGGCAGTCGCACCCTCTCACCTCACACTGTAAAACGAAAAGGCAGCACTAAAGCAATATCGACCAACCCTACGCTAGATGACAAATCATCAGCATCAGTCCTCTTATCATCTACTCTTTTTGCAACAGTTACGCACTATTATAGGACAACTTGAGGTATCTAGTGTCTTTGTTCACCGCTCATTGTTCAATCCTTATCCAAACCCTGGCTGATAAACTGCTCACATATTTAAAGCATCTAATGGCCCAAATATAACAACAAAATAGTCTTAGTAGCAACACTATCTCAGGCAAACAAGATGAAAATCATTTGTAAATGAAACGAATACCTTTGCAACACAAATCAGCCTCTTCTCGTGGAATGTGAAGTCTCGAGGGCATGTTTTGTAGACGGGTTGGCCATTGATGCAAGCAAAATACAGCGACGAACATCCCAACCCGAAGAAGCCGTTATTACGATGTCGGCAGTGCTTCACTAAAGTAATATTGCTTAAATTCGGCAGGTGGGATCATATCTTCCGACATGGGGAATTAGGGAAATTGAAGGAAAAAAGATAAATTGACCAAAAGCGCCTTAACGAATCACTTAAAAAACCTAGCTGATGCATGCGATCAACAGCTTCATACTAATATTGAACTGTATACCTCAATACTGCTACCCTCCATATCATGATAGAGGACAGCTGAGGATTTCCACTGCCTTCAGCTCAGACATCCACCATCCGACGTCAAAAGCTCTTCACTTTCATCCCCCTGAAGCATAGGCGGTTCTGCGAAAAAAAAGCAAAAAGAAATCCTACCTGTCGGAAGCATGACGATTGCTTCGGCTGCGACCTCCACTGGAGAAGCGTCAACTATTGCAGGAGAAGCAACCACAGAAGGAGAGGCAACCACTGGAGGAGTAGCAACCACTGGAGGATACTCAGCCGCTGGAGGAGCGGCAATCATTGGAGGATTCTCAACCGCTGGAGGAGATGCAACCACTGGAGGGTGCCCAACCGGTGGAGGAGGAGCAACTACTGGATAAGAAGTAACCGCAGGTGGAGAGACAACCACAGGGGGAGAGGCAACCACGGGGGCTGCAGCAACCGCAGGAATCTCGACAGCCACGGTCGTCGTGGGGTTGCCGCCACATACCCCAACATAAATTTTATCCACGCACATATCAGAAAGTTCGTCAAGAACGAGACTGCCCGCACATTCCCTGGCGTGAGCATGTCTACCGACACATGATACGTAGGCCGATACGCAACCGATATTGTAATTGCCATCTTGACGCTGATCGCAGAAGCTGCTGTCAACTAAAATGCAGCAATATTCCCACAGGTGACGCTGGGCAAATACCACTTACACCTTTTAACAAAATCCTCGAAATCAACAGTAAAACAGAGTAGCCTGAATGTTTCAGCATTCTTTTTCATGAAAAGCAATTTTTACGACCGCCTCATTGGTTGTCATGAAATTCCGTGTCGATGAAGAGTTTGAATTGATTTATAAGTGGGTCAAAGATGGTCGATATCAACGGATGAAAAAAATGATCAACAGAAATGCTCGAATTATTACGAGGTTCGGTTGGAGTGAATACTGGAACGAATGCGTGAGACGGTCTTTGATAGCCATAACCATGGCAAGATGAGGCATACCACCTGCAACAATCGAATCCTAAATGAACAACAGGTTAAGAATATTGCCTCGACCTACCAATATCAGTTAATAAGGAATAAGGAATCGGAGAGTAATCAACGCAGTTAGCAAATTTCCGGTGCCTGAATGGAAACATTACCAGGGTGTCGCCTTGCATAGAAAGAAGGGAGATTGTTCAAGTATGAGGTTTACTTCGTCTCTCCTCTTGACTGCTGGAATGCAAGAAAACAGAACACGCCTTCCCACAGCATCCTTCTCGCAGCGATAATGGTATGTCTTTGTGGTGTTTTCCCCTTAAGACTTCTCGCAGGTGAATGCATAACATTGCAAATTACCCACAATATCGGAAACACTTACTTAGGTACACATTTGTTGGTACGTATGTCAAAAAATTGTTTATCACGACAAGACATGACATGTGATTTTTTGTTGCCGCAAGTCACAAATTGCTGAATGCAACCAACTGTATATGGTCCATCATGCCTCTTGACACAGAAGTCAGCTCCTAAAATACATGAAATTAGACTTTCATATTTTGCGAGCGCTTAATAAATTTCGTCGCTCAATGGTAATCACGATCATCTCACTGAATGAGGCGTAAATTTTTCGTGCTTATTCTCTCCTCTTGACTGCTGGAATGCAAGAAAACAGAACACGCCTTCCCACAGCATCCTTCTCGCAGCGATAATGGTATGTCTTTGTGGTGTTTTCCCCTTAAGACTTCTCGCAGGTGAATGCATAACATTGCAAATTACCCACAATATCGGAAACACTTACTTAGGTACACATTTGTTGGTACGTATGTCAAAAAAATGTTTATCACGACAAGACATGACATGTGATTTTTTGTTGCTGCAAGTCACAAATTGCTGAATGCAACCAACTGTATATGGTCCATCATGCCTCTTGACACAGAAGTCAGCTCCTAAAATACATGAAATTAGACTTTCATATTTTGCGAGCGCTTAATAAATTTCGTCGCTCAATGGTAATCACAATCATCTCACTGAATGAGGCGTAAATTTTTCGTGCTTAAATAGCCCATTCGTCGCTGAGGATTGTTTGCAGCGTTAGCTCAACAATGCGAGGGGAATACAAAGTGTTCCTCACTGAATTCAAAGTGATAGCATGACCATATATGAGATGTCCTCCAAGAAGTCGGCAACAATTGCAGCTTAGTTTTCAGCGAAAGTCCTACCTCAGAAATGCAAAACAAAAGAACTAAGAATTTACGACAAACAAGGATGTTCTATATTGGTTGGACACTGCAATCAACACCAACTGGTGTTACTACAACGGACCGCTCTTCCACATGAAACAACGAAACGATGAATGAAATGGCACTATACCTCCAATGCCGCGTACTCTCCCTTCCACATGCGTTAACGCAATCCGTACAACTGAAAAAAAAAATTTGATTAGGAAGTTTGACTTCAAACGGGACTTTTACAGGTTAAGGAAATGCTTCATAATGAGCGTCACATATTACATTTCAGCCTTCGCTGAATTCTGTGTATCTCGGACCGTGCTGCTTCCGAATAATTCCTGAAAACTCCAGCAAGCAGGGATGGTACAATCGCTTAATAAAGCAGTGGCATAGTTAAGAAGGGATCGAACTACAAATGAGAACCACTGCCGTGAACTTACTGCGTTCTACGGTGATCTTCTCCCCAGAAGGTGATCCAACCTACACCTAAATCACTCTCTTGCTCGCCTCTATAGACAGCATCTTCCCCGCCCTATTATTTCAACTAATTGACTCGTCCGAGACGCTTATCTAAAGATATCATGGACTCTATGGTTAAAAACAAAAATTAAATGGAGCGCTAACCTAGAGAAAGAAGTAGCATAACGGAAGTCGACTTCATGGTCTTACACGACTCGTCTTAAACTAACTGCTTCTAAACAACATTAAAGATTGGAAATATTGATGTAGAGAAGTTTATTTGTGCTACTTTCGGCTCTTACTAAAAATACCCTCAGGGTAGGTAGAAGACTTCTGTAGTTCAGTGTGATCTGTTGTTGTATTCTGCAATCGAAATTAACGGCTGCTTGTTAGAAGGTTAAAGGTCAAGGTCAAAGCGCTAAGAACAGAAATGTGCACCGCTCGGAAGCGCCGAAAACATATCCCCGTCATTGTTCTCATTGGTGAAATTTCTGGTCAGATCGAAAAGTGCAACTAGCAGTGCTATGGCATGGTGCTTCGCCTTTTTTCTTATTGACATGTGATATATCTTCAACATTGTCCTCTACTCTCTATTTTGTGCACGATTTGAAGCGACTCTATTTTACTAAACGATTGTTGCCACATGCCTACGTCGAAGCATCTTGCAGAGGGTAGTTGAATAAAGTACTTTCTTCTGAATTCCGTAGATGAAGGACGATGATGGGAGAAGATCTGGGATGGAATCACATGAAGACAGCAGAAGCTGAGTACACGTTGAGATCTGCTGTTTAATATCTGAATATTGGCATTTAGGAAAAGCAGAAAACTATAGGATGCTTGCGCGTGGGAATGAATATTATGACCTCAATACAAGACATACCTTAACTATCACATTCTCGAAGCTGATAGTGTTTGCAACATACTACAATGGACGTGCATTCCACATTAGAGGGTGAAGGTAGGGAGATTCTAGGTGGTTCTCCATCTTGATAGCAAATATACAGTGTGAGAGAGGCAAGAAACTAGCGTTTATTCAAGGAAAATCAATGAAGGATTTTCCATCTTTCATATATTTTTACACGTTAATTTTACTGGCACTCTTTCAGAGCCGCTGCTCTAATCAATCGAGTTTTTAACTCAATGAGTACCAGTTTGCGGAAAGCGTTACATTAGAAACGATAGATTCGTCTGCGAGAATGGGACTTACAGCTTTTGCCACCTCTCTACGACACTTCGTTTCTCTGCTGGCTTGTTGCAACAATATTGCTGCTCTTTGGCGTAATAAAAGAACCAGGAATGATCTTATTTGTGCCTAAAAATGCTTCACTTTAGTCTAGTTGAAAGGATGAGAAAAGCACTTATTTAAGACAAGCAGATGAAACTTCCATTATGACATAACAATAGTATGGCCATATTGAACAATATGCCCAATAAGCAAAAAATATGAAAACATCTGAGGTCACATATAGTTACGACTTCGCAACACAACGAACACAGTCGACTTCTCAGCGATAGCAGTATAGCTTATTCGACATTCTATGGTGGAAATCGGTATGTGAGTCAATTCAAAGCGATATTGCTCCGGAGTTCTACAAATGGGAAAGTCTTTCACGAGTGTACTTGGATCGAAACTGGCAAAATATTAGCTATCAAGTCTAGAGATGAAGTAAAAGATGTGTTCATCAAAATTTTTTTTAGTGAATCCTCTAAGAGAAGATTGTTTCGTCTTGTTGAAATATTATCGGTGATTGTGTACATTGCGATAGCGATTTTCTTTAACGATTCGATCCTTTTGTTCATTTGGTTCATTTCATTCACAACCGGTTTTCCTTTGCATCAATCATCATTGCTGTGATAGGTTTCTTCGATAGTCATATATGGGAACGCTGATTGACGTGTGGCTCTCACTCTATTTTCCGCTGCTTATTCAATTATTTAGCATTTGAACATTTGCATCGGTTTTGTGATATCATTTTTAATAGCTATCTATGCTTATTTATTCTTTAGCGCTGAACCGGCTCCTCTGAATAGACAAAGTTTATGTATTTTTCATTAAGGTTACGAATCCAGAATCTTCAGGATTAATCCAAACAAATGCGGAAAGAAAGCCAGCTGCATGCACAAGAAATCTTATCGTTTTAAAAAATTGCAGTAATATAGTCGGAATATATTTGTATATATAGAGTTGATTACATTTTTTCGACTGCTTGTTGATGAAGCCTTTAAGTTGTCAATGAATATCCCAACTATAGTACACTTCATACTTGTACACCGCATTCAACAACAATGATGCAAACATACAAAGTTTAAAATAGCTATTTGTGGATTCGTTCGTATGATTTGTGATTTATTAGGCGTATTAAATGAGTGCATCTATTAAATCAACACTACGTGCAGCATTCGCAGAAAGCAATTTCTCTCTTCCTTCAATACTGTTATCTTTCACAATTAATTGCATTCCTTTTTTTTGTAATTTCTAAATTTAGTGCCAATACGTTTCTTAATATTTGCAATTGAAAGTAATTTTTATTGTTTATGATCGCCCAAATCGTTGATATATTAATTGCAATTTTGTGCTCATTTTATATCTAAACTTATTCGGTACTCTTCGCTTAGCACTAATATAACGTCCATATTTTGCTCTATCAGCTTCGTTTCTCATTCTCCTTTCAATTTCCCTTCTTATTGAAATCTTTTAGCATTTCTAACTTCTTATTTCCCAAGTCAGCTTGTATTTTAGTCTTCAAATGGAATCATCGAGATTTTACTTGTTTAGAGTGCACCCAACAAATTTTACAGCTTTTATTTCAGCTAATTCTCAAACAGATAGTCATACTCACACATATTCATGAGAGTATACACGTACTCGCATAGGTATAACTTCAACACAACACGCTTTGCAGATGCAAATTTGCAAGTGCGCATAAAAATTGAATCTTTAGTGACAGCCTGAACAGAAATGAAATGATCTAGTGATTTAGTAGTTTTATTACTAACATTCGATGCTAAAGCAATACATCATAGTATATAAGAAATGAATTTCTCGAGCTAAATTTTAGCAAAGAAATTTTCAAATACAGGAATTGTGGTATTTTCCGGCTAGAAAAATGAAACACATGAAGAAATTAGTACCAATCTGCCGAGTGTGATGTTTATTTTCTTGAATTTCAGGTTTTTTGGGAATTATCGAACAAATTGATTAGTAATACACTCTCATAGACTTCACGTATCAATGCAAATCGCATTGTTTGTAACAAATAATTGATGCAACTAGTGCAGATGTCCTTTGTTGTTATGGCAACAATAATCTTTTCTAATCAAGTTTACAGGTTGACAACTTCTAGCAGGTAAGGTTTTTTTTGTCTTCTCTATATTTATATGTGTGTTAATAAAGGCGTATAGGTATCGCTTACTTAGTAAAAGCGTAAAGGTATCTGTATGGTTAAAATATTTCTGTATTATCCAATATTTTCGTATATGAATATATGAAAAAGTAAAAGCTTTCAATCGTTTAGTCTTTGGAATCACCAAATATATAGCGGATTTAAATTTTTTTAACATTACTAAATATTACTAAATTTACTAAATACTAACAAAGGCGCTTCATGCCTATGTTGTGATATATGAACTTACACTTCGTTTGTATGCGCATGTATGCGCACATCTATATATTTGTCTGATAATTGCAACTTTTCAAGCATGAAAGCTACCTGGATCAAGTTTTCCGGGTATGATCTGCATCATAAATCATCTATCCACACCACCATTACCACTTAATTCCTATTTTTTGCATTTCTATATGCAAATTTTCATTTTTAAATCATATTATAACAACGTTGCCTGCATATATATATATATATGTAAATGTCCATTTGCATAGTCTTTCATCATGCTGCGAAAATCTAATAGCTCTACTTTACACCAATATTCAACTTAGTCTCTCAACTTTGAATAGAGTTATGTACACCTTAGAGAGTTGATACTACAAACATTCTTGCGCTCCAATTACTCCATCAACTAGTTGTATTGGTTACTAATAACAAAATAGATTGTGCAAAATAATTCGTTCACATTTTAATCGATCCTATTACCACGAATAAATCTTCAGTAAAGATTCCTCTCCCTATTACCGAAAATATATAAAGCGAAAATTCAATCGATGTCAAGTTCAAGATATTTTTAAATACCTTTAAAAATCTTTAACTCATTTCGAAATTGATTTGCCAACGTGAATTATGGGCTAGGTTATGGGCTGTGTGGTTGATTTATAGGCCGTTTGTTCGTATAATGTGGGTCATACTCATCTCTAGCGTTAGTGAATCCCGAATTGATTATATATATATATATATATATACATATATATATGGCGTATGCAGATGAAAAAAAATCTTAAAATTTGCAATAGCTGTGAGAAGTTTCTAACCGAAAATAAAGCAGAATGAAAAAAAAAAGTTCAGCCGAATGCTCTTTAAGAAATATCCCTCGATATCGAAGCAACGATTAAAGGTAACAGCGCAGAGCTTACCAACTAATTAGGGCAATTCTATGCAAAAATCAACAAATTTAATGTCATTTGTTTATGCGGATATTTGTGTAAATATCATAGAGAATACCTAACTATAGGGCAATAGATTTAGGTGGAATGATAGGTGAGTTTTTAAAAATGTAGAAAAAATATCCTTATGTGAATAGAGTTCTATGAACTGTTTAATAATATCATGAAATGGAAAAAATGGCCGTTACGTCGAAGCAAAGTATATAAAGGAGATCGGCTACAAACAATCCATCAAATTGCAGCGCAATAAGACGATTTCAAAACTTTAAAAGATGTATCCATCCGCAAATATATGAGAAATAATCGACAAACTAACGTGAGCCGAAGCTACGAAATTTGCATAATCCGTAGCCTTAGAACAGTTGAGCCAATTCCTTTCCTCCTTAGTTATTAGTGCTACCGAGAGACCTTTGCTGAACTCTACAATTATGCCAAACTGGCAACAACAATTTTTTAAAGCTATGAAACCTAAAGTCCATTATTACCAAACATCTTCCGCAAACATTTGAGTCGGATCCCTTCCCATTAAATCTTTTACGGTTTATCGTATGAAAGCAGTGTTTATAGCAGAAAAAAATAAATAAATAACATGAAATGAGTCGACTTTTCCCAAATGAAATATAAAAAATCGTCGCCATCATACTCGATTTTACAAATGCAAATTTACAACTGGACGCAAAAATGAACTTTTTGCATAGGATTTGTTCGATTTTTTATTTTTTATTTTTTGAACTAAAATGCATTATTGTGCACATTTTATAATATTTTGACCAGTCATAATAGTTGTGCCAAGATGAATTGCGGAAGCGCATATTGTAACAGTACTCCTGCATCCTTCTCCACTCGTCATTTAGTCGACTCTCGTGCTTGCCTGAAATGCAAAAAATACATATCGCGTCGGCTATCCCCACCCTTCTAGCTCTTCTCCATTAAGTTTTTCAATTTGTTGAGTAATTTAGGCGATGATATTATGGTACGAATTGATATATATGCATGGATGTGCTTTCCCATATTAATTTCATTCGTTTAGTCATTTCAATTGAATGCCCTGAAGGGATGTGGACGTCAATTTGGCCACGTTAAACGCATGATTTAGTTGGCCAAATTCTGACCAAGTGGTGGACACTAGAATTACAACTGGCAAAAATCACTGCAAAAAAAAATCATTAAAATTATTCGCTAAGAAATAGAACGTTTTTTTTGAATGTTAAGAAACAAAATCAATCAAATGCACATTTATCATTATAAAAAAAAGAAAAGAAATCAACATTAAACTTTTCATGATATCATTTTTAACCATTTGGCGAGTTGACGATAGGATTTGACAAGGGTAGACGACGGAATCCGTATTCTGGTTCCTCGTTTGAATCGGTCGGTGTTCGCCGAATATCGGTTTCAATTGAGTGATCATTAGTCAAAGATGATCGGCTAATCAAATCGATTGATTTTTTTGAACTAAAAAATCAAAAAAATCATTGATGAAATATTTTGGTTTTTCTTAGAAAAAAATTTGTCCATCATTGCAAGAGAATCTTAACACTTCGATACATCTCTAAAAGTGATGTCTTCATTAAAATATAGACAAAATTAATCAAGCAAAACCAATAACGTCTAATAGCCGGTTCGAAGAAATTGAAATTGCTCATTTTCTAAATTGTTGAAAATTCTTTAAAATTTCCAAAAATTTTATCCCAAGCAATCGTATTTCTGCGCTTTTCTTTGAATCATCTATCCCTTCGAGAGTAATTTGCAGTAATCGTTTTTTTCTATTAAGCACTTCCTTTAAACATGCCCTAAGGCAATATTTTTGACGATAAACTTGTGAAAGCACTAATTCTATGCATTTAAATATGCTTTAAAACTAAAAGTTTTATGAGTCGTTATCCTACCTAGACCGCCAATAATTAATTACATGTGGCTGCATCTAATACATCTGCGTTTGCACTTGCAAAGATTGTTGCCAAATGCGTAATTATCGATTATTTCAATTGAATATCCACAATTTCTAAGAAAAGATATACAAATATTCCATTGATTGAAGTAGACGATTTAATTTTATTTTGTACGAACTTTTGTTTTCCCCTTCATAATAAGACAAAATCAAATATGAAAAATCAATGGTTGTTTATCTCTCAATGACGATGAAATTCATTCCCCAAACACCAATTTAATAATGTTGGTATTAATACAAAATATTGCATTTCAATGATATTTTCCTTTGTCCATTCCTATACATGCTAGAAGTGGATTTATTGTATTTTCGTCGCCGAATAAGGGGGGAATTTTATGACAAAATTATAGGTTTAAATTATTTTATTGTTAATAATTTTAAGGATAGTAATAAAATATTAAGTTAAATATCATCAAATACTTTAGTGAACACCTAAAATTGATGAACGTATGCATATTGATAGTTGTTTAAATATTGCATTCAAATAACTATTGCAATTCCTTTCTTAAATGTTTTCTCATATGTAAAATACATCGAACTTGTCGATAATTCAACAATTTCGTTAGCATTGACAATTTGATTCATTTCTAAATGTATATTACCGGCGCAAACCTGCCATATTATGATATTTTTCGATCTCTCATCAAAAAAATCACGAATATAACCAAAATTCATTTAGGTTTTATTTTTCTAAGGAGCAAAAATAAACTTTTTTTCCGGAAGTTATTGTCATAAAACGATATAATAGAATTAATCATACAAGAAATTTTTAGAAACCATTTGCTGTGATCATCAAAATATGACTGATTTCTTTGTGCATAAAAACTAAAATATTTTTGCACTTAAAACGCGTTTTTTTTTCTCAAATATTTCGATATACTTGTTTTGTTAATGTGACATAAATATTTGTATTTAAATCTGTGCTCAGAGATGTTCACTTGAACGATGGATATTCTTGTAAAGTTACAAATTTAAATAATTTTTTATTTAATATTTTATAGGGAACGTTTGAGTGATATATCCCTTCAAATGTGGGAAATTTATTAATTGAAAGTAATTTGCAGATAACTTTTTTTTGGTAACGAGTGCAGCCCCCTTAAGGCAATGTCTTATTTCGAAGACGAAGGACGACACCCGCTCCCGACTCATGTAAGAATTGAATCTTATAACCTTTATTATTATTATTATTATTATTTTCAAATTTATGTACAGAATATATTAATTTACAGAGATTTCACCTCCTTTTTTACAGTCTCAGATTGTAGCACAAAGCTATGAAACCTATCAGATTGCTCATAGGTAAAGTTGATGGCATTATGGAATCTATACTAAGAATTATGTGACCGAAGGATCTAGAAGACTATAAAAGACGAATTTGCTATTCACAATATTAACGGTTAGCATCATTACTCGTCCATATATCGATACTTTACATATATATTACATTTACCCATTGAGATGGGAAAAGGGGAGCGGAGGAGGGAAAAGAATACTCCAAGTCAGAAGTCTGAGTGACAAAGTAACCGTCTAACCAAAGCTTCAATACAACTTTATGCTAGCGACGATTGTGCCTTTTCTTCTATGTAAATTTTTTGCACCTTTTTCGCACATATTCTTTCACTGAATATTATTGTCTATAATATTTGCCTTATGTATTTTTGTTTTTCACCTAATAGTCATCAATAAGCACATCTATCCTTTACCAATAATTCAACACTTAAGATATTTTATTTTATAGCGATTTTTCGTCTACAGAAATTTTCCTTTGTGGTTTATACTCATCTGACTTTACTGTAGGGTGACGGTAATGAGTATCATTTTTGGATTATGTGTTGAGGAGTTCGGCAAGGTTTAAGCAGTTGATGCGAAATAAAAGTCATATGTGGCAATGCTCGTTGATAATTTACATTGACACCACCATATCTTTTTTGTTCTAATTAAGATTAATTAGAAACGAGTATTCAGCAAAATTATTGCTTGCGAACAAAATGATTATTCAATTATGGTGGTTGAGGCATATTGCAGTATTCGTTTTTTTCTAAGAAAAACCTGTTGAACATATAAAGAATTGTTTGAAATTCCGATTGCCCTAGCTATTTTACCCGTAAATATAGGTATGTATTTAATTTACAGGCATATATATCATTTTGTTTATATGTTTTGCTTGTTTTTTGTCCATTTATTTGTTTATTTCTCTTTTTTGTTCATTAATTTATCAGTTCGCTCTTTTTTTCCTCATTTATCAGTTTATTTATTCGTTTGTTTGTTTATTTATTTGTAATTCTTTATTTGTAACTGACTAATCTTTACTATTCCCTCATTCTTTATTTACATATTTATTTATTTATTTGTTCATTCATTCACGTTTATATAAAAATTATAATATCTATCTATTTAATTACCAATTTAATTTCCTACTGATCAATTTTTAAATTTCTTTATTTATTGTTATAATATGGGCATAAATATGTTCTGCTAATGCCTATTTGCAAGACATACATTTGGTATTTTTTGTTGTGAATATCCATTCGTAAAGTAGTATATAGTATTTATTGTGTGGATGCGTCTCTGTGTATGTGATTATATGCGCCTGTATGTGCTGCACATGTGTGTGTGTGTGTGTGTGTGTGTGTGTGTGTG
>QEWY01000019.1:239304-312700 GCA_006503575.1 Baylisascaris schroederi | reverse complement strand
ATATATATATATATATTTCCACTTCAATAGCAACAGCAATACATTATGAACCTATTTGCAATTATACTAGATAGGAATTTATTTCCTCTAAAGTGATATGCTCGAAGATGTTTGCTGATTTTTAGTTTTTTAAACTTTTGAAAAAAGGCATTCACATTTTTTATAGCATAGAATTTTTGATATTTCTACCTAAAAATATGCGAAATTCGAATGAATTTATTTCTCTTTTCGCGTAAATGCTGATCTTTCTTCATCACAATATATGGTGCCCTCCATTGCTTTCGAGTTTACTATTCAATAAGGTGGAGGGGGAAGGGGGCTTCGAACTCAGGTTCTTAAATCGCTGAGAAGGGAGATGCCAAGTGAACGTCAGCCGTATATTATTGCACCGATGAATTCGTCGTCACAATTTGCAGCTTTTTTCCGCTATATTTATTTGTATTTTCGGCGCACAATTTTTTTTTTCTAATCATTTGCTCTATCATTGCTAAAATTTTCGTCAATTAATTTAGTCACTCAAAGGTTAACATTGCGCACATTAAAATAAATCATTAATTCTGAAGGACATTTCAATTGGATTATTTTCTCATTTTCTGTCATCTTCAAAAAAAGAAAGAAAAACACACACAAAAGTTCTCGCATCATCAATAAATTACTGTAAATAATCCCCTCAAGGGAAAAAAGTTGAAAGAAAAGAGGAACAATTTTCATAGAACCGGTTAATGGAATTCCCCAATCATCAACAATGTTATCAAAAAATCACCTTTGAATTTAGCGATTAAAGAATGACATTTGAAAATTTTTTCAGAAAATTTCAAAGGCACCATATTAAAATATATTCTACAAATTAAGGACGTCATTGTTAAATGTCGGTTGAAATGGAAAAAAAAAGAGAGAAAAAATTTATCTTTGAAGAAACGATAAGCAAAAAAAAAGAAAAAGAAAAAAAAGATTTTTGTTTCCGCTCAAGCATTCTTTGCAAACTATTAATGTCATATCGAATTAGCGTCAATTTTTATATACTTTGGCAAGTGTGCAATTGCAAAATACCATTCATTATACGTGACGAACATATTATTGCATATATATGTATGTATCTAACTGCTTGCTGTTTAAACTTCCGCTTGGAGTGCAAGGTAATAGCACATATAATCTATAACACCTTATTATATCTAATTAGTTATTTTCAACTCGACTCCATCTATTAACTTCGAACGAAGTTATTGATATTAAATATTAAACAAGTTAAAAATTGTATAGATGAAAGGGCATCCTACCTTGTTTGGACTACCACTTTGCTAATAGAGCAAGATGAAAAAAAGTTTTTTTTTGCAGGAAATGATTATGTTTGATTGCTTTAAGAAAAATATGTAGACATATTATCGATTGTAGCGCAATTTCAGGTCATTTTTTGATAATTGATAAAGAATAACTTGTCGTCTTTCCAATTCTTCTTTTAAAATATAATTTTATTTCGTTGTTGTTTCGCTTCTCATTGAAATTCCCTTTCACGAAGAATCAATTTTCGATTATTTTTCGTATCCCTTCCCTCCCCCCTCGCCTCATCTGCCTATCTGTTAGAAAGCAATTGCATATACAGTGATAGTACGGATGAGTAGAGGGATAAGTATACAGGTTCAAGTCGTTTTTTGAACTTGAAAGGAGGAAATGAGAAGTAACGGCGTTGAAATTATTGTTTAGGTCATTGATAGGGAATTAATCCGTGATTTTAGTCAAAGAATTAAGTTATAAAAATTTCTGAGAATGCAAGAAGAAACTTGGGTAGGGGGAGGGAGAGAGAGAGGCATTGGAAGGGCAAGTTTATACGATTATTCATTCGTTATGTAATTTCAACATTAACTGATGCATGAGAATATCGCAAAAGTTATCAAAGGTTGTTGCATTCGTTCTGAATGAAGCCCGTTACGTTGGGGCATGTTGATCGGTGGGATCGAATTACTCTATATTAAGAAATCACATCACTTCAATATGTTTTACTTGCTATCTTTGAAAATTTCTTGCTAAATTTTCATTGAATTGTGAAAATTTTCTCTTATTAAAAAAAAAATTTTTTTTTCAGACGAGAGAATTTTTTTGGACGCCGACCCAATTAGGTATAATGGAAAGTGCATTTTTCTATGGATATGCAATTACACAAATTCCAGGCGGTATGCTTGCTGCAAAATTCGCACCAAATAAGTATGCTCATTAGCAACTTTGGCAAATTTAAACGAGTATTTCTCTTCTTTTTTTTAAATATTACATCAATATAAAGTGGCATTCTTCATCGAATGCCGAAAAAATGAATGGGGAAGGTAGTTGAGCGTGATGCTGTGCAGTGGAACTTAAAGAATTCTGGCTAAATTTGTCAAAAAGAAATATGGTTTGTTTCCATTTACATATACTTAGTAATGACAAAAAATTCACGAAGAGTATATTTCATTATAAAGTTAAAGTTGAACAATCTATCAACAGTAGTCTTTATTGGAAATATTCTATAAAGCCATATAAGGGCACGGGTGGGGGAATATCGGGCAGGATCGTTATATAGGGGTCTGAGAGATGAATACACCTTTGAAAACAAATGTGTGATATAACGCTTATTCCATATCATGAATAAGAATTGGTCCTCAATGCTGCACTCAGGAGATATTCTAGAATTATTCCAATGAAGAGGGAAATTTCTTTGAGTGTACTAAGCAGACTAGACTAAATTCCTTTTCATTAATTAAAAAGTTTCACATTTTATTATTATTATTTCTTATTTCGAGCGGATTTTCTTGATGATTAAATAAAATATTGATGATTTAAAGGAATTTTTCATTTGCTCAAAAAAGTGAAATTATTTTCAGATTATTTGGTTTATCAATATTAATCGCAGCAATTCTCAATCTATTTTTGGCACTCGCTTTAAAGGCACATCCTTATACGGATTTTATTGTTATTTCGATTCAAGTCTCACAGGGACTCTCATTGGTATATATTTGAGATTTTTTATAGTATTTATTTTTAAAATGAAAGGAATTTTAATAGTGATAATGGAATAACAATTATATCAATACTGGTGTGATAAAATAATTTGATGACCAAAGAAGTTTAAGTGCAGAAATATATATGTAAACGAGGAAGTACGCCAGAAATGTTGATACGATATGTGCTTTTTGCATTTGGTTCAATTGAAGTTATTAGCGAAACAACAAAAAATAGAATCAGATACTCTTGTACCTTAGGTGATCTTATCCGTGCTTGTGGATCTTTCATTCATGTTATTATAAAGTTTCAAAGTTGTATTTATATTGGTAATTTCAAAGAGGAATTTTTATTCTTGAAAGATCGCTTTTAATTCAAAAGGAAAAAATTTTTTTTTCAATTCCAAGAACTGAATTTTCAATTTCAACAACTAAACTTAAAATTTCAGGGAGTAAGTTATCCAGCGATGCATGGTGTTTGGCGTCATTGGGCTCCACCAATGGAACGTTCCAAATTAGCGACAACCACATTTACGGGTGGTTATTTAGGTGTTATGATTGGTTTACCACTTTCTGCTTATCTCGTCTCATTTATCAATTGGTCAACCCCATTCTACTTCTACGGTAAGTAATAGGGTTTTCTTTTCAATAACGGTGATTACCTACCATACTACTTCACATAGATTGTATATCCTACTGTATATCTTCCTGTCGATTGTATATCCTCCCTTACAAATTGTGAAAACTTTTATAATAGAGTATATGATATATCATTTTCGAACTTCGGCTTTTGTTATATTACATTTAGAAGATATATAAAATTTTTTTTAGCTGAACCTACTCCACAAATATTTTTTTTAAACAAATCAAATCGTTACAGTAAGGTTGCAGTATATTTTATAAGATAGAATAGATAGCATTTTGTCCAAATGTACGCATGGAATCGCCCAGATTAATTTTTATGGTACTTTATAGGCAGAACGAGTACAAAAATTTATGGTACTATATTGAACTTACAGACCATTTTAAGTTCAAATTTGTCGATGTTGCACCTTGCATAGAATCTTTCGGCTAGATCAACGATCAACTGCATTTGAATATTTTCCCGTAATAATTTTAAAAAAAATTTTCGATTAATGAAAAAAGTAATAATTGGAGTGCTAGGTTTTTTTTAAAAATATTTTGGTTTTTTAATTTGGTTTTCTTTATGGTATTTTTTATTATATTGGGGAAAATTTATACCGTTTTTTTATTCTATCATTCTAATGAAGAGGTTAAATTGGTTTAGGAGTTGTTGGTATAATGTGGACAATATTTTGGTTTCGAATATCGGGTGCAACACCAGCAAAATGTCGTAATATTAGTGAAGATGAGAGGAGATATATAATCGAACATGTGGGACATGTTTCTTCTTCACCTGCAACGGTAAGCATTTAGTGGGGTTTATTTTCGAATTCGTTCAAAGAAACTGTTATAATAAAGCGTCAATGACTGAAATAAGATTAAAGGTAAGATCAAACTTAAGTCCTCATTATGTAAATTATAATATGTAAATTATGTAAATAGTAAGAGGATTATATCATTCTCTCATCATAAAATAATACATTTTTTGGAATTTTATAGAGCGAAATTACTTTTTTTTATGATAACTGCAAAAAGAGGTATCACTTTAACATTACTAATTTTATAATTAAGTATTTTAAATTTATTCATAATATTATTTCTTTTTTTTATTCTCTCTTTATTATTTAAAGCAGCTAAAATTTTTCGATTTTTAATTTACATTTATTCGTTTAGTAAATAGTTTTATCTTTATAGTTAACGACAATTCCATGGAAATTAATATTTTTATCATTACCCGTATGGGCAATTGTAATATGCAATTTTTGTCGTTCGTGGACATTCTTCTTATTGCTCGGCAATCAGCTAACTTATATGTCGGATGTTCTACATCTCGAAATCCATAGTGTAAGCGCTTTTTTTTGGGAATTTTTTGAAATTTTCAATAATTTTTCTCTCGTTAAGTGATATGCAAATCCATACAACAGGATGAAATTTTTCTTTTTATGTGAAAAATGAAATGCAACACCAAAGAGAGATCCTTAGATCATAAGTTTTTTTTTCAGGGTGGACTTATTGGCTCATTACCACATATTCTCATGTCTATAGTGGTACTTAGTTCAGGACAGATTGCTGATCATTTACGTTCTACCGGAAAAATGTCCACAACAGCAGTAAGAAAATTGTTTAATTCACTTGGTAAGTTTCAATTCTGTGGATAATTAGGGCTATCTGCAAAAGTTGTGCAAGTCCATGCATCACGATGAAGAGCATATGCATTATGTCCATTTTCGTCGATTTGAAATATTTCATTAAATTTGGCACATATAATGTCGAGTACAAAGTTCACCGATTTCCGCCGTCGAATGCGGCGCTGCTTTTTGTCGATTTCCACCAGTTTAATTCACCTTTAGGAATGAAAATTTTTTCCTTTTTTCTCTCATTACCGGTTTCAGTGCATTAAAAGTTTTTATGGAAATTTCAAATTTCTATAATCTCTTTCGTATTTGAGGTTTTAGGGTAGAAGATACTACGAAATACTGCCCTTTAACAGAGGTTATACTCGTCGTAGCTTTTGTGGTTCCAAAATCGAAATACCCAAATGAACAGACACACAAATACATACGTACGGACAAGACATGGTGCATTTTTACAAATCAAATCCATAATGGTGCATAAAGATAAGCATTGCAACCAAGAATATTGATGCAAAATCAATGCCACAATTTCTGACTATCGAATGAAGAGGTTATGATGTAGGATGAACTCCCTGAGGGCAACTACAACATCAAAAAATTAGCGAACGGAAGAAATAGCAAGCTATGAAGGTAGTAGGAAAATAAGTAGGGAGACCAATCCACTTGAAGTATATCAAGATTGACCGTTGTCGTTCTGGATGCCGCATAGCTTTGATAAAATTTCCAAGGCCACACTTCAGCGTACTAATATTTTTTAACCTCATGTTATTTGCAAGCGGGACATTATGCTTGTGTTTCCCGTCGCTGCAACCTCTTTACCCGAACAAAATTGAAGCTCAATACGTTCATCTCTTGCTCAGCGTTAGTAGTTTATGTCTTACGGAAATCAGTGGAATGTTTCGAAAAAAACCAACATCTATTGATGGTTGCATTTAACATGGGCCATCTAGGTTGGTTAATATACTATTTGTCCCATGTGACATTTGCGCCGTACAGTGCTGATACGTTATGTTTATACATTTGCGCCGTACAGTGCTGATACGTTATGTTTACGCTAAATCCTCTCACATCATCTTGCTTATTGTACCCAATGAAGAAAGCGCAATTAAAGCGTTACGCTCAGCATGGATATCCTAGATGATGGCCAATTGGTTTTGCCCAATAGAGGAAATATAAATTACTGTGGTCATCTGCAGGTTTTGCTGCCGAGGCAACTTTTCTATGTTGTTTGGCATTTATAACGGAACCGACTATCGCTATCACAATATTGGTTCTTTCAACCGGATGCAGTGGTTTCGCTATTGCTGGTTCGCTATTGCATAAATAATAAGCAAGTAAACGTTATATTACGACAGTGACATTCCAACACGATCACAAAGCGAGGGAGAAAAACGAAGAAACTGCTCTCGAAGCATTAGACCTTTTCTTGGCAAGGATTCTTCCTTAATTTTCAGAGAGTTTCTAAAATTTTCTCAAAAATTTCTGCATAATTCGATCTAGAAATAGTGGATTTGTTAATCCTCGCCTCCTTCGCACTCATCTCTAAGCTTAGGGAGTTAACGCCTGCTAAAGCCAACAAATCCTAATGTCGACAAATGAACACTAGAGATAAAAGTTTATTAAAAATATTGTTGAGTTCATAGATAAGCTATTTAATCAAACGCTATTAATTTTATATACTATAAACTCAATGAATAGATCTCTGGGTTGTTTAAAATTAATTTTAGGTTTCAACGTGAATCATTTCGATATTGCACCACGATATGCACCCATTTTAATGGGATTCTCGAATGGGGTTGGTGCACTTGCCGGAGTTAGTGGATTCGCACTTGAACATCTCGTTGCTAAAGAGGTCACTGGAATTTTCATTTTTTTTTAAACGCATGGCCCTCTTGATGGGTAGAATCCCTAGTGAAGGAATTTATTGCACCACCGTATTTCATTCTTCTTAATGTACAAATTAGTATTTAGAAGAGACCCCGTGAAAGGGAACCCCTGCGACGGGTACCTCACGGGGGTGGGGTAGTGGTGAACTTCAAACACTAGTACAAACCCATTCCATTGCAGATAGTGAAGAAATATATTATAAAAATGAGTGCGTTTCTTTCTGCCTATATATCAATAATAATGCATCAAGGTTCATCTTCACATAGCAACGCAACGTGATTACTGAGTGTTAAGTTGGTCATCTAAAGTAAACATTAATATAGGGTTATATACCCGAGTTTCATTTATTTCTCTTAATCCACTTCTTACTCACCTCCTTCCTAACACTGACTTACTCGTTACTGTTAACTCCGTATGATCAGGAACATTTACGCGTTATTATATTTCAAAAATCCTAATGAAGAGGATAGAAGGCTTATTTTTTAGTTAGCTTGATAATGCTAGTGTGATTTAGTAGTGATGAGCTAAGCAGTAGTATTATGCAAACAATAGTTGATCTTAGAATACCAACGATTTTTGAAAATAACTAGGGCAGAAAAACGATAAAGACGGGAAGAATAAATACCATACTTGATGTAAGCGTTGTGGTTACGTCGAGATGTCCGGAACCGAATAATTTATCGTAGTATGAAGAAGGCGCTTTTATTATTAGGGTGCCGGATACTGCTCACTAGGGTGGAAGAGAATTCAGCCTCAAGGCGCCACGCTGATATGAGCTTATCATCGAAACGTCCTGGGGCTCAAGGTCGTTTCGAAAAACTCATGAGCACCTCACTCTGTTTAACTTCCTGAAGGCTACACCCTTAAATATATTAAACCTATTTTGTTAACTCCTTTAAGAAGTCCATCTCAGCCATCGTTGCATTTCGCTTTCAAACAGAAATATATTAAATGACTGCAAGCAAACAAGGGGAAAGATTGTAGCGCAAGCATAGGAGGCTAGAGATGAAAGCACCACATTACCAGTATGATAAACAGTAAACACATAGAACTTCTTTAATGGAGGGAGGGGGAATATATTCTAGAAGATTTCTATTATTGTTATTTTCATTTAGAGAGCCTACCTTAAATGAATCAATTACATTGGGAAGGTAAGCACTTCAACGGCAATGTTTTGCAGGGTACATTAATTGGTTGGAGGACTTCATTCTTGATGGCGATGTGTGTTGATATCATCGCCCTTATATCATTCTTGGTTTTTGGTACTGGTGAACTGCAAGAATGGGCTAAAGAGGAAGAACCACAACAAAGCATGAAGGAAATCGTTAGAAGACTATGTGTGTCACAACAAGTATTTCTTCGAAATAGTAAAATTGAACAAAAACTGTTGTCACTAGCGATGTGGGTGGGCACTTGTCTCCATTGATAGAATTCAGAGAAGGGTTATAAGGTGGCGACAGCAGCCAGGAACTCCTTGAAAGCCTGCGAAATGCAAATCATGAAGAAGCTGCCCTCATTCCATTCCTTCCAGCTTGATCGAATTTATTGCTTTCCGATGTGGCTATAGTTTGAATCCCCTCTATTAGTATAAACTAGCTACTTTTATTTATCATTCTTATAAGACTAAAGGTTAGATGATGTTTATGCAACGAGATCATTAAACAAAACACTGGCAGCGATATGTTTTTCTTGAGATGGTGTAATATCCTTTTTTTTTACTAAATAGGTACCACTGCTTAGCATTTTCATGCCAAGAAATGTATTATCACAAATACTCTTAACAGCGAACTGCTCTTCTTCGCAATCTTAGAATAGAAAATCTCACTCAGCATTAAGTCTCGGTATAAATTTGCATATGCAAAAATATGCACCAACTACGTGCATGATTTCTCATTTATATTTTTATTTCTTATTTGTATTACAGAAACAATGGTTGTAATATTTTATGAACAAATAGATCCATTCTGAAATCTTTCAGAATCTATTATAATATCTTTCAGAATCAATTATAATAAAAGTGATATTGCAGCAAGTGTTGTACGACGAGTTTCATCGATTCGCCATAGCAAATCCTCAATGAAACATAGTCGTCTCAAAGAAGAGGATGGTGTGAGTGTTGAAAGTGATCTTTCAAGGACCTCAAGCATTAAGCAAACTTCAAACACCAATCGATCACAATTGCCAACAATCAGTAATGTTTTTCTTAATATTTTATTTCATCTTTGAAATGGATTTTTGCGTTTCTTTTCTCTCATAACGGAGAACGACAAATAGAAAATACTGGATGATTAAACGAAGACTCCAACGAGGATCTCAATCTCTAGACTACGAAGGTCAAGCACTGAAACGGTATCGAAAGATGGGAAGAATGACTCCTTAGAATTTACACTTTCTAATGCATCCTCGCTAAAATTACTGTAATCGTATTTCAATTTAATCTCGCTCTTCGCTTTGAGACTTCTGTAATCCTTCTATTCCCTTCAGAAATAGCCAAATGTCAACATTACAAATGAGATCTTTACAGTACAAAAGTGTATGGCCTTCCATATTTACAGTATGCTAGTTCAGTGTGTAGCCACTACAGTATCTCACACTACGACAGTATCTAGCATACTAAATTTACAGTGTTATCAGCACTTAATACCATATTTTTAATGAACTAGACAACCGCAGAGAGTAGGAACGTCTTTCATAAGAGCCAACTAGGAAGAGGACAAATAAACCATCGGCCAATCGTCTCTTATCGGCTTTTCGCCCATCCCCTTCTCTCTCCGGTTTCCTTTCCACTTGGGAATGATCAATAATAAAAAAAACCGATCATCCGTTTATTAACTTTTTTATTTGCAGCTGAGGCTCATGTTTAACGATATGGGACGATGTATATGAGGAACGCTTCATTACGAAAGAAGAAGATCATTTCTTTCATTATTTGAAAGCACTCATTACTGCTGTGTTGAAATATGGATCAACGTATAAACATTAACTATAAACATTAACGTCGAATTGCATCAAATTCTATATCTTGCATTCAATGAGAATGGTGCATTTAAATTGAGTTGAATATGGGTAAAGTTTCACGATATTTTTGGTTATTTTTGAATCTATATTAGCACAGAACAAGGATTTAAGACCTTTGGAATTTTTTTTTTTTTGACTATTCAGTCATTTAGGCGCCCAAAATATACCAAAAGATATTAATTTCCCAAAGATTTAGAGCTTTTAAAGATATTTTTTCACAAATATTGAAGAAAAAGAAATAAAAAAACAGAAGTGATTAAAAACCTACCTATATTGGGAAACAAAGTTAATTGAGGAATAAGAAGGTAAGTTTTAAGGCCATGAATTAATACACACTCCTCATAAACTCTTTCTTACAATTCTATGGAATAACTATGCACTTAAATGCCGTATCACCTTGACCATATGCGAGTCGACAACTTAGTGCCGCAATGAATTTATGAAAAAGAAAAAACGCCACCAACAACAAAACAGCAAAAATTCATAGCGTTGCATCGAGACCATAGAAACAACAACATCCATCAGACATTGCTCGTAGCATCGAAGAAAGAGCCAATTCTAAAGAATACTCCCCGACTTTCTTTCCCATCTCTTCCTATTTTCTACTTTTTCACTCAATAAAATTTTCTAAACTTTTTCTAAAATGGAAAGTTCTTTTTCTGACAGTTCATCTATTACTTTCCCCAAGAAGATTCGCAAAAGAATTCAAAACACACGTAAAATTACATCTAGAAGGTTTGTGGGTGGGATGTATCCGAAGACTGGTTTAGTAAAAAAAAGCTTCAGACGACTCCTACGATGAACAACATAGTAAAAATTTCCAACAAAGGAAAAACTAAGAACAAAACATTTTTCACGTAACAAAGTTACCAATTTCGAGCTGATCCGTGAGAAGAAGATCGGGTGTTCTTCCACAAGGACACGGATCAGCATCCGGCGAGATAAATGGGGCGGCACCATCACCCCCCCCCCCTTCCCCCACCATCCCTTTCACTGCCCAATCACCTGTTCGCTTCAGAAACTAAATCCTTCCATCATGGAAAGGTTGCAGGCTTCAAGAAATCTGCATCCACACTGTAGCAGCATCAAACTCCCAAAAATAGGCCATTAATCATGGAATATTCCACTTCCCTCATAACATATTCTCAATTACACGTTATGCGCCTGCCCAAATATGCAGCACATCGATAGAGTGCAATACGAGGTAACCAACACGGAGTGGGAAGGTCGTTTGCAATTAGCTTCAGAAATTCGCGTAGCTGAAGACATCTTGTTGCTTGGCGAGCTCGAGAAGCATAGGATCGTCGAAGAATTTGTTCACCGAGACGTCCTCGCTGAGTCCCTTTCGCCGACGTGTCTTCACCATAAACTCACGAGCCAAGTGTGGTGCTGGTTGTAGCTCAAGAGGCCTAATTACGATACTTTTGTCGAGTGGATCTCCAGGTACTATCTGCAAGAACATCACCAAACTCGAATCCAAAGAAAACAAGAAAACTGCAATAGTAACATTCAAAAAGATGGTCACATCGTCGGTCAACTGTTGACTACAACGCACTATCACTGCCTTATCCAATGAAAATCGAGCAGTATAGTGGTGTTACCATGTGTATCTAATGGCTAAGCATCATTCGCGAAGGGAAACAGGAGGAGAAGAGGTTGAGGTTTACCATTCCCATCTTCTTCCCTCCTATCGACGAATTAATTAACACTGCAAAAAAAGACGAAAATCGCTGAAGACAATCCTCTAGGCCATCTCGTCCACTCCATTCAAAAAATATTTTAGATCGCCTTGCTCGCCTTCTCTTCAAAATTTTCGGCTTAATTCGTTCACATAATCTAAAAAATTTTCACAGCACTTTTTGCAAAGGGAAAAATCGAGTACACCGATCAAATCTCTACAAAAAATGTCATGTTCGAACCTGCCAATGGCTGAACACAGAAAGACAGAAGGCCTGCCCCTGAGTGTGCGTTCTGAGATCAGTTTCAAAGCCGAATGAGTCGATGACGGGTATATAAGCCTTGATGGTGTATAGCGGTGATCCAGGGATAGGTGCATCGGTGGTGACATGACCACGCCGCTTGGCCAGCACCGTATACACAGAACTCACACAATCGGCCGGCGCTGTCACCTCCACAAAATAGTAAGGCTCCATCAGACGCGGTGTTGCCATCTGCAAGAAACCAGTTGTCTTTTTTATAAACATCTAAGAAGTGATCAAGAGCAAATAACCCTTCCATCTCACCCCTTCTTAAAAACTCAAAAGTTATCACAGACCTCCTCTTCAGGGAAAGCCCTTCCCTTAACTAATATTTGAACCAACAGAATGCTTGCCGACGGCAGTAAAAACTTCGCTATTTCTGAACATCGGTAAAACATAACGAAGAAGGCAAATGAAATAAACCTCACAAAGGATGACGCATCTCCTTCACAGGAGGTTCTCTCACCAAGAACAACCTTACAACTTCCGGTACACCTCGGTCTCACCTATGCTCATCAAGAAGGTTTCTATCACTGATCACTCACGCGTCAAAATTCATATATCACTGATCACTACCAAATTCATATGATGTCTTGGCATCCAACCATTCACTCGACCAACTTCAGCATCACCAAACGCAATGAGCATTCACCTACTCTTAGAGCAATTATACCCTGCCTAGCATCCTAAATCAATAACCGATCGCAATACTATATGCGCCCGATAAAAAACATCTCAACATAATCATACCAAGAATGCTGAATAAGCACAACGCCTGGCCGTGGGAATTATTTGGCCACCACCTCTATAGAGCGGCTCTTGAGCAATCACCGCATCCAACATCTTGAACTTCACATTGCGTATCGCTGAAAATTCGATCGACTCTATCGTCCGACTTGACAATTCAATTGAAACTGATAGCTAAATATGCATACATCGTTTTTTGCCTTTCGATTTCGAATGTTCTTAGTGGGGCCCATATATATAATGATAGGCGCTATGACCTTTAGTGTCTTCACATATTTACATAATATATTTCGCCCCTCTACCTAGATAGTTATAGCTGATCCATTAGCACTATAAAGAGGCAAAATTATGAACATCTAACTTCAGGTTCCAATACTTTAACAGATGAATTAATAGATAAAACCTCACATTAGGATAAAATTAGGCTGCAATTAGTGAACGGTGCCCTTAACTTCCTTCAAATATTCGACGGTCTTAAAAACAAACTTAATCATAAAAGCATCACCGGTACTTTAAAATGTCAGATTTCATGCTTGCGTTAAGTTCTGCAAAGTAAAATGAAGAAATTAAGGAAATATGGGCATTGCTTACGCTCTTCACAGAGAGGCCCTTCGCGAGTGGCCCACTGGAAACCTTGGACGAGTGATTCGCGTACACTACCCAACAACTGCTTATCCACCTCAGATGGTAGTGTATCGTCAAGCAGCACGTTCGGTCCGGTTGTGTCCGGTCCAAACGCCCAAATACTTCTCGCTGCTAATAGATCCCAATCGTATTTCGTCTGGAAGAACTCACCAAGACGCTTTCTGCAATTAAAATTTCTTTAATTAGCATATTTGAAAGATGAGAATAAAAGGAAGCAGTACAGCCACCTAAAACAAAAACGGTAAATAATGGAAGAACAAGGTGCGTAGAATTAGAAGGAGACCTTCACAAGCATACAAAAACCTAAGAAGCATTGTGGATGAAAACTTCAGTCGACCTAAGGACCAGCCACGAACCCATGAAAATGATTAAGTTCAAGCCGTCGTATTTGGTTTATATTGCTACATAGGTTTATAATGTTACGCATAGAGAGCTACTACACGAATGTGATGAAAATGAGGGCACACATGAAGTTACTGCCACCGAATACTTCTGAAGAGTACATAAACAAATGAGAATACGTTAAATTTTCAAGTGCTATGAAAGCAGCATCAACCAGAATAAAAATGAACTCTTGTCTACGGAGATTCTGGACACGAGTACAAGGGGGTTTTGGCTCAGTTCCTAAAAACCTCATTCTTGTCAAGCCTTCTAGACTAACCTGTTTCACTCCAGGAACGGCACATGGTAGCGCCACAGTTTATAATCTTAACCTCTGAACGTGCAATAACGAAACCTAATGAACACGCACAGTTGAAACACAATGCTTTTAAACACAATCTTATATGAGAACGTAAACCCTCAGGCAGTGAAGAATGGCAAATGAACCTATAAGTCTTCCCCAATTCATCAGTCCGATCAGACGAGCTATGCAAAAAGTGTCCTTGGTTTGAGTTCTTTAATGGAACTGCTTCGATCGGACTTTCTCTTCTACCACTATTACATCGGTGCACATCAGGTTTTAAAATATAAGCATACCTGTTCCACCCAATCTGTACCACCTCACTTTCGATATCTTCGGCAAGACCCTTTTCCAGTGGCTCCGCAATCATCGTCAGCTTGTTTCTAAATTCTTGCTGATCACTGATAAACAATAAAACCACAAAGTACACTTTCTTAGCGCACTTTAATTCGCTGCATGACCACTCCAGCCGCTCAGTATTAAGCACACCTTACTTAATGGCAACGTTCACAATCACGAACGAAAGACGACAAGATGTGGCGAAGGAAACAGGGCAGAGAAGAGTGTGAATGAAGTTACATAGGCAAGCCATTCTCTTGCTTCACCTCATTTGAGTGCTTGAACTGGGAATAGAAGTAAAGGAAACAGTTAACTATAAGGAATCTACTGAATTACTAGGTCGTATAGCACCTCGAAGCGTAAACGCCCTTTAGAAATATTCTCTGCCATTGGAAACCGAAAAAGCCGATGGAAGTTCAAGTTGAGATATTTAAAAGTGTACTTTTTGTTCGGCGTTTCGGCAAAGCATTTCAGCGAGGAGGTCTCCACAACGGTCTCACAAAACGAAACCACCGGATCGGCAACCTTGATATCGATTTCGGAGAAAACCTGAAACAAACTTTAGCATAACACGGCAAACACTGCAAAATTACCTCGATACATCCAACCTCTATTTACGTAAGGCGCTCAAAAATTTCTCATCTCAGCTAGAATCATCTCCCAATATTCAAAACATCTAAGAAGAACATAACCCAAGATTATTGAAGCAGCAATAGCAATTTCGAGTGGTATAGCAGCAGCTACGAAAACAATGGAAGGTAGAACTAATTGAGGAGAGGAAATCAAAAACATTAATGTCAGCATTGCCATCCAGCCTGAACCGACGAACAAACACCACGAATACAATACAGCAGTAGAAATGGAAAGCACTTTATGAACACTATACAACTGCCGTTTCATGCAAAAATCAAGCACCTTTATGAATGACGAAAACAGCTAGCTTATGAGTCAATGAGTTCCACACTCACCTTTCTCATATCATGCATCACGCAGTCCATATACAGCTCTCCTGTTCCCAACATAACATGCTCACCGGACTCTTCAACACGTGTCGTCAGAAGTGGATAGGATTTGTTCACCTGAAAATTCCAGGACATTTGAAGGCTACCGACAAAACTTTCGTGTTCCGGCCTAGAATTGGTCCATGTGTCCTCTTTTTCGCTCCAAAAGACTACGGCATTGAAGGGTTTCCAGGAATTTTTTACAAACCTTTAAGCACTGATCGGTTTGCCACTAGCAGCTAAAAAGAAATCAATCAAATTGAGCTAACCTTTCGCAAGCCGTCGAGCATTTTTGGCAATTCGGATGGATTTATCGGTTCGACTGCCATTTTCACCACTGATTTCGTGTTGAACTTTAGAGGACGGAAAATATATACCTTAAAAACGATTCACTTAAAACATTTGGGAAACAATTTAATTTCTTTTTTGTTTTTCCCCACTCCTCTTTCCTTCCCCCATCAATTTACCCATAAACATTCAATACCACGCAATAACTGCTAGCGAGAGGACAACAAAAGGCTAAACACAACAGTGAGGATGAAAGAGGCGGATCTCATATTCCGCCCCAAAGTGAATGAAAATATTTATGAATGAAAGAAATATTTCCTGCAAATCATCGATTAGCACTTAGAAAAATTTGTCCTCTACTGCAGAGACTTAAAATCTCTACTCATAAGAGGCCAAGCTACTATTTAAATGGCCTGAAGCACTTAGAGGAACACTGGCACATGAGTGCTATCACTGTGGCTGATAATACGTGCCACCTGCCCCTACCTTTTACTTATTCGTTTTAAGTTTTATTTTGTGTCTTCAAAAGTTCCCCACAAAAAACTTATACCTGCGCCCCTCTCAGCAAGAAATTTATTCCTCTCTCAACAAAACCAAACTTACATCCTCATCGAAGTCAAGTTGAGTGATAGTCGATGTCTTTACGACTGGCTGATCTATTCCCTCAATAAGAACCCAATTGCCAGCCGGTACACGTGACACCTCCACCGTGTACCTATAAATACATATTTTCCACTTACCCAGTGAACCCAACTTACCCACCAAATTACAATTCGTGGCATCTTTAAACGGCGAAGAGAGGAAAGTATAACGAAACGTGTATTTATGATTGCAAAATACCTGAGGGTGGAAGAGGGAATATTCCACATGAATGAACAGTCAGTCACGCTACATAACAACGACTGTCTTCAATATATGGGCCGGGTAACAGACCAAGAATGTAAACATGAGCCTTTAGATTTCCGATTACACTCGGTGCTAACCTGACCTGTATGATACAGCAGTAGATCGCCTCCGGAATCAAATCAAATTACGGCAAGCTAATGCTTGTCGATACAGCTTCTGGCTGAAATTCGCAAGAACCAAAGACCATCGAAAGCTTTGCCTCTTTAGTCAGTTTTCTCTGAATTATCCCCCTCAACTTAAGAAAGTGTCGCAATCGATGTGGAAAAAGCACCAAGAAAATGCAAAAATTTATAGGAACTCCCTATCAACTAAACAGTAGTGAAATGAGGCTGTAAATATGTGATTCAACTTCAAACCCCGGTCAAATCAATTTACTAATATCCCCCTCACAAGTAACCTCAACTCTCCCCGCACTTCTGCACAATGTACTAGTAGATTGCATGCTGCAAATTGCATTAAAGCATTTCAACCGAATCGCCACTCATATCCCACATAACGTAGTCTTCATATAAAAAATGTTGCACAGTTGAATGAGCAACCTTCTCCCCATCTGCCTTTTTTTGAAAACAGATTCATCAAACGAACTGATTTACCTCCCCCTCCCCCTCCCCCCACCTTACTTTTCTCCAGTAGTCAGGATAAATGCCTAGAGATTTCTCACCTGGCTTCGCTGACCCACAATCGACCAACGGTCATCACTCTGCAATCCTCTTCATCCTGAATACTATAGTTTTCGCCCAATACTCGCACCTAAAATTATTTCTTTCATCTTTGTCGAACATAAAATCCGCCAATATTGACACCCTCAAACTGTTATAATAGTTTTACATAAAAATTCAATCAATCCCAAATAACTTCATATTACGTGACCACAAGCACTCAAAATGAGAAAAAAAAAACATCGATACAAATAAATGAGAAAAGAACGTATGGAATATGTTGAACTGCATTGAATTTAAACACGTACGAGAATCTAAACTTAACAAGTTGGTAATACTATGTAGCAACTAACAAATAAAAATAAACAGCATCAACTCACATCTTGACCAGCATTTAGAGTGCCACTCATAACTCTGCCAAAGACGTGGAATGATGTCGCATCCACTGTAGCGTAGTTCTTTGTTGTATGTACCATTAAAGGACCCTTGAAAGAACACATTAATATGGGACACACCAAGGAACACTAGGAGCGGAAAATGTACTGGATATGCTGCATCTTTCTTCTCTCTTCCCCCCCCCCTTCATCACCTCCCCTTAACTTTAAAATGAAGCGGAATAACCTGATATGCGAGAAGAGCAATTACAAACCACATACTAAAAATTTAATGGCAGAAGAGTGCGAAACACGGTTTCAAAAGTAGAAAAAAAAGCTGCAGAGAATAAAGATTTTCTTTATATCCATCTCCATGGATTATTTTAAAACCACTTCCATCACCTAAAGCGAACGAACAACAAATGCATCAAAAATTCCTGCTGCATATTTGAGGAGTCGCTCAGTTCGGAAGTTTCTACAAAGATCGACAAATTATCACGAAGTTCGAAAACGAGAGCACTTAGCAATGAGCGAAATGAGATCAAATAAATGTGCTGTCCTAATATGACCAACACATAATCGTGACCTCAAGAGGAAGATAATGGAGAAGGACCACAAAGGATGTTTCACGATATAGGCATCTGATATCAAAAACGATTAGTGACATATGGGAACTACTAAACTTTCCTACCTCAGCATCGCATTTAAAAAGTGCTTCAGCCATTCTGCTATCCATTGGTCCAAGGTAGATATGCTCGGTCTTCATACGTGCATTCTCATCCGGTGATTTAATATTACGTGTGACGAGATCAACAAACGCTATAATTGCACCAATAAATACAACTACAGATTTCCATACAAACAATAAACTTAATCATCCAAACAAGGTGAACTCGTATAAAAACAATAAGGTAATCAAACAGCAACTTATAACTAAAGAGTAATAAAAACAGCGAGATCTACGCACTATCTCTTATAGAATGAGTGAGAAATATTTAGAAAACATACGACGCCTAATGAAGGCCAATACCGAGAAAATTAATTTCCCAGAATGATCAGAGTGAGGTTTGAGTAAATGACCCTTCCAGATTCTATCTTCTTTTAATAAAGGATTCAAAAGAGTCAACAAATTACACCAATATGACAAAACAACTATATTCAACCATCAGCTTAGATTTCAGGAGAATTAGATGCAGGATAGACACATAAACGAAATATTTTATCTTTGGCACTCCCACTCAAATTACCTTCCTTGTTCCCAGTAAATACTTGCATACCAGTGAAATCGCCGAAGAAACGTCTACAAATAAGTGCGATCAAAGGGCGAACATTCATCCTTTGTTCCTCCTTACTTAGTTTGATTCCCAGTTCCGACATCATCAACGGCAAGCATGTATCCACATCGCCGACCACCTTAAATTTTCGTGCAATAACGTTAGCAAATCACTTTCAACGTTGCCTTAACCTTTTTAAAATAGGCTTGGCTTCGGCTTTGGGATGTATTTAGGAGACATTCGAAAAATATTGGGTATTTTGAGACAGTCGAACCGAATTAAGCTACTCCATGAACAGGCAGAAGTGAAGCGAATAGCGTATGGTTGCTTACAACTAGGTACGGTTGTATCGTATGCAACAACCGTTTATATGCAATGTTTCACTTTGATATGAATGTCTCGATGATTTTGTGCAGAAATTAGCTCCGTCCAACCGGGTCTAAGCAATCCCACTTAGAAATAAGTTTTTGAGCAAGAAATACATGCAGAGAATATTCAAACACGTCATCTGCAGAAAACTGCTTCAGTGAACAAGTCATGGATCGATCGACACTGGGCAACACGATGAGAACAATACGATTTAGTTTTTTGGAGTGAGCAAAGACACGAAGGAAGAAGATGAGTTAACAAAGCAGAAAGTGGGAAAAGAAACGATTTGGATATATGCTCCAATTAACCCAACTACCGCCCACTCATTCACAACAACATAAAATACAGGACTATATCGCATACCTGAGAGAAAATTTTATAGAGTGGTTCGAGGATGAACTCAACGAACGAGCGAGGTGCGCCTGAATATGGTGGTTTCTTAACGAATTTCCGCGTTTTCTTATCGAAATATTGCTCTCCCCATAGTCTGCGTGCGAATTCCATTCCATTGAATGAACCTATAATCAAATATACTTGAAACACTAACAAATACGATTAATTTAATGTTGCAACATATAGATTGAACATTTTTTATTTCAAAATGACTCAATCACTCAGATAAAAAAGAAAATAAATAAAAACAACTCTTGGCTTAAATGATAAACGCAAGAGAATCCCCCTCCCCCTTCCCCTCCTTTTCCCCAATCCATTTATCTCTATATTACAAATGGCCATTTCTCATAAAAACTCTACGTAAAAAAAGGAAGACATCAATTAGTTTCCCTATTCAATTATCTCAATTTTTAAACTATCGCAATATGAGAGAGAAAAAAAATAGAACACAGCAAAAATAAAATAAACTGCACAAAGCAAAAGACGATAAGCATTACGCGAAATTAACAATGAAAAAATTTCTCTAGCTCCTCCGTTAGGAAAATCTGTTTGGTATATCTCCACAATCTGTCTAGGGAGTGGATTCTGATCCGAGTTCACTCCTAACTTTCCCAGCCAAATCTCAGTTTATATCTAAAATCAAAAAGCAAAGATGAGAAGGTTAATAGTAAACAAATTAAGGCAACTTGGAAATATAACAGCATTTATTTCCATGAAAATGCTGCCCTGCACATATCAGCAAAGGGGAAGGGTCACTTTTTTCTTACCCACCTCGTCCAGGAGGAAATGTCGACCCCGCGCTCTCTCTTCTCCCAATCCGCTCTAGCATAACCATCTCGTATATGGGAGTTTTTAAAAGTTCACTGGATCTTCGCATGCGAAAAATCTTCAAATATGAAATTCTTCAAAACCTTCGCATGCGAGCTTTTAAAATATTCACTGGTATATTTTATGTTCCATCGGAAGTAAAAGGGGCTCATTTTATAGCACACTCCCCCCCCCTAGCGGCGCAATGCAACAATTCCTTTGCAACCTTTAAAAATAACAGTACTTTTTGACTGCACCACCTCAATAACAAACTATAAAATACTGACCATAATGATCTGCGTATAGATTAGCAAAACTCTCCAACGAGAAGCATATGTTGTAACGCGAACTGGCGAAAATGACGTTGTGCAAAAGAGGCGACACTTGCGCCGATTCAGCATCATCACTGAACGTCCTAAACGATTCACGGTGCAACAGTGACAATATGTACAACTTGCACCTCCCACCCACTGAATTCCTTCTATATGAGCGCAAAGAAACTCTCTGAACCTCCTGAAGTGATATATATTACACTTGGAGATTTAAAAAAAAAACTCTTCTGTTCATATATCTGCCTCCCTTTTCTCGCATTACTTAACACAGTAGCGAAAAGCGTGTTTTTTCTTGACCACAAAAAATTGCATAAACTGATTATGGTATCACATTTGAAGTTAATCTCTAACAAGAACCCTGCTTCCTGTCCTTAAAAGAGGACAGACCACGAGTCTAATCATCAAATACTCAGCGACAAATCAGACGCGACAGATTCCTTCAATAACTCTCTATTATCAGTTGCAGATTATCAACTTTTTAGGCAAGGTTAATGCGGGTGCGAACAATAGGAACTCTCACCTTTGCCCCACGAATATGAGAAGTAGAATTTGAAAGGAAATAAAATTTGCAGTTTTTGGCATTTCTCACTCTCCTATGTGGATTGTCGTTGCATCGATCGCAACAAAACATGTGCACATATCATCCTCTGATTTTAATTCCCCTTGTCAAATAACGGCAAAAATAGATAAACAAAATTTAATCTCAGCAAAATAGCAAATCATTCACGATAATATGGCTCAGATTGGCTGAGAATATTCACTTCATAATGTCTAATATCAGTATAAAAGCTTACTGTAGGAGACCATTGACTTGATCAAGCACAAATCTGAGCTTATAATATGCATCCGTCGGTGGTAACTTCAATTCGAGAATCAAACGATCAATTTTGTTTATACATACTGTCACCGGCAATCGTTCTTGCACCGCATGTCGTATGGCTCGTTCCGTTTGTAGCATTACCTGAATTAACCATTCGTTCCTCTAGACGATACTATAAAATACCCCCTCTTTGGCAAATTTTCTGCAGAAGATGATAAAACGGAGCTTGACGTCGGAATTTTACTATGGCAATAATATTCACTTCAAAGATATTGGTCAGATCTTCTTTCAATCATCAGCAATGTATGAAATTCAAATTGAAAAAAAAAAGAAATTCTAAAACAAAATGAAAAAATGGAAACCTAAATCATCGATTATTTTTTATGTATAATGCAAAGTGTGATAATAATTTCATCTAACATTAGCTGATCAAAAAATAAAAAAGAATTAAAAAACAGATGTATAAAGTTTTTTTAAAGAGCAATAAAAGACATACTCCTTCATGAGCATCAACAACAATAACAACTCCATCGCTGAGTCGATAAGCTGCCGTCATTTCATCCGAAAAATTCACATGCCCTAAATGAGATCCACTATAATCATAGTTAACCAACAGAGACAACTAAGAGTTCGCGACGTCAGTCCCACTTCAGGCTGACCTCCTGAGAAGTCTTTCATGCTCCAATTAGTTCCTCACAAATTGTCGCTTCAGAAAAAAAAAAACGAAAAACAAAGAAAAAACAAAATACATGCAGCAGGATGATATCGTTTAATATTTGCCAACAAAACGACGCTTATAAAACATCGATTATTTCAACACTAAATTTCTACTTTCGTAAAAAATTTGATAATATATTCTTCATTACATGATCACCGCTCACAAATCCCAAGTGAATGCTTATCTTCAACTACCTATCATAATTTGACTGATAAGCAACAGTGATAATGCCTCAATCAAATTTAGGCAAATCCTTAAGTTTCACCTCATTTCTCCATTCTCGCTATCACTTTTCATCCAGAAAATAAGCAAAAACATCCAGAAGGTCACTAATCCATAGTACAGCCTAAACCAACCTGGAGTATCGATGATATTCAGCAGATAACTCTTATGACGTGAATCTTGCAACACCAATGTAACCGGCATCGCTTTGACGCTACAACCGCGTTGCTGCTCAATGAAGAGTGTATCCGTGAAACGTGTATCTGTATCCTCTCCTCGCATAAAATCCGGATGGGTTTGCTCCATTAGACAATCAATAAATGTTGTCTGCAAATTTACAAAAATTAAATTAATAGAAAAATAAATTCACTCAAAAAATTGTAAACTCATTCGACGTTCTACCATCAATGAAAGTTGAATAAATTTTAGTCAAACGACCACGCTTCCCACATATAAGTTTCCAATCCACATATAAGTTTCCAATTTGAATATGCCATCTCATATAAGATAATAAATTGTCTTTCATTCGCAAATATCACTTCAAGCAAAATATATAAATATCAAATAAATATCAAATTCATATCAATAAACAATAAAAAGTGCGAACAAAAAAAATGAATTTACATCAGATTTTTGGCGATGCAGTATCATTATGCACTCAAAAAAGCTTGAATAAATATGCTAAACGATGGAGGGAAAGTTATTCTTCTAAATGGACCTTTCCATGGTGAAGATGACCAGCAATTGCAACGTTGCGCATAACATGTGGACAATCCATAAGATCTGCCAAGTATTCCTTATTGTATGTTGTCTCAGGAAGTGACTGTTCTAGAGCCTGAAAATCAACACTATCACAAAAATATCTACAAAGAAACAAAGAATAGGACAAACGTGTGACCACAGGAGAGGTGGAAGCACGGAGGAAGTTGACTTTGCTCGTTTCATCTGTTCTAATAAACAATATTTACAGCAGTAAATTTAATCAGCACCCGTAAATGCTGTCAGAGAACAATTCCTTTAATTCCCAAATAATTTTTTGGCCTTTAAAAGCAACGGAACGTGAAAGCCTGCAGAGTTTAGGAGCTAAACTTTCCCCCACTCCTTCTCCCTCTCGTCTTTGACTCTTTTCCAGTATCACGATGGAGCTAGGCATAAAAGCAGCGACGGCTTTAGGCAATACACACATAACGAACGAGGGTAACACTAATGGACATTGTTGATAAAGAATGTTGAACTCTGAATGAACTGCAGTGTTGATCGGCTTTTAGTTTAATCAACACAACAACGTAAAAAAAACTTAAGTCCGTCTTGAGAAACGCTGTGAACAGAAAATCTACTTATAAGCAAAACAATCCTCTGAAACAAAAAAAATTCCAACCTCTTTTGTTCTAACATCATCACAAGGCAGTAAGATCTATCAACCCTAAAACATATAAGAATAATTTTAGAAAAACTAAAGAGCACATAAAAACCTGGAATTTGCGCTGTTTGATCGGTTTTATAATCGGTTCGGTGAGTGGTTGTGCATCCTCTTCTTGAACGATCGTTTCTACATCTTCACCGTATATCTGCAATTTACCACAAATTACGATCACCTAAAAACAATAAAATACGCTAAAAATTTAAGCATCACTTTTATCACTTTGAATATAAATTATTAGCGGGGAGTATATATTTGCATATAAAAGAACCCTTCATTATATGTTCCCTTATTTCAAGAAAGATTTGCGCAGCATTTTATTTAAATTTTTTTCCGGAAAATCGAAAGCAAATAAAGAATTTTCGTGCGACCTTTCCTATCGTATTCTTTAAACCAAAATGTATCGAATAATCATGGTTGGCATTCGCCTGAACTTTTAGCTTGTTACCTGCCATTAAAAACAGATAGGTGCTGTGCTCGAAAGTTCAAAGAGCCAAAGAGTGCGGTACCTCGATTTTGATATTAACATCGAACTGTTCGAAGATGCGGAAGTTGCCCAAACTTTCTGAGGCTACCAACAATCGAGACTCCGATGTACCCACGTGCGCTAATGAGTTCGGCTAATCTCATCCTACCGCTTGGATGCCTTAAGGACACCCTATCTGTTGATGCTTTGAGTTCGATTTCGTTCCCTCCTCCCCCCCCCCCCCCCCCCCCCCCCCCCTCCCCCCCCCCCTCTCCCATCAATCATTCATAGATCATGCACCAATATCTTTGACTCTCATAGAAAGAACGAACAGTAGATTTCTAAAATGTGCAGTACACTAGTGCATCACTCTCCTTGAAACTGCAAATAAACAAAAAAACTCACCTCCATAGCTGTTGCATAGTACTTTTTGTCCTCATGAAGAACAATCTGATTTGCAGGTGCTCTTTCAGCTTCCTCTTCTATTGTTTCCTCTTCTTCCTACAAAACATTAAATATTAAACAAACCTCCATTATTCAGTGATCTCTTCCCTCTAAACCTTTCTAGAACAAAACAACGTTTAAAGCAATATATGAGAAAGTGTTTAAAGACATAATTTTTACACATCTGCACCGATGTTAATGATTGCATGTGTCAGTCTTAAAACAATTACCCGTATGGCGATTCAAAGTCGACCAATTTGTTCAGGAAAATCAAAAACACAAAAAATCCAGGAAATGGATTAGTTCCAACATAAGCAGCAGTAGGAAAGCACAATTCGAATGGACGTACCTGGTTTAAACACCACCGCTTTATTCAATTTCTGTCGCATCCCCACCCCCTCCCCCTCCTCCAACCCCCCACCTACCTTCAGTAAAATCTTTGCTCTTTGCGATTTTTTTTGGAACGATGGCTCACAGCTTCTATTTTCAAATAGGTTAAAAGCGCGAAGATATTTCAGTAACTCTATGCTATTCACTTCAGTTGTTGGTTACCATGCAATAGTGACTGCTTGACGTCTGCAACGAATAAAGAAACCAGAATTGTAAAAGCCGTAATGAGTAAATCAAAAGCTAACCCCGTTGTTGCGTCGATGCTATCTGGTACTCCTTCCCCTCCCCTCCCCCCTCCCCCTCCCCCATTTGAGGCGGAAATCAATAAGACAATTCCTGCATTTAATTTTTTAATTCCAACAAAATTGGCGCCAAACGTGAGGAATAAGTTGAAGGAATGTGTGTTCGCGATTAAATATTGGGTAATTTTGTTGATCGTCAATGAAGGCAAACCCTCTAGTTTCGCCATCCCCTCTTTCCCTCACCATTTTGTTGCTCCATTCGAAGGTCTGATGTCAACGATCAGCCATATAATGGTTTAATGATGTCACTGCCCAACAAAAAGATTTTAAAGTAAAAGAAATTAAAATGTAGAAAACTTCGTCAATTGAAATGAGACAAAGCCAAAGAAAAATAAAAATAACCTCAGCTTCCTTTTCCTCTTCCTCTTCGGCGTTACGAGTCTGCACAAAAGATGCATCTTCATCATCGGAGTCGTCTGAATCCAACTCCGGCCCGATATAGTTACCAAACTCATCGTAGAGATCCGCATCCATTGTTTTATCTTCTATTCGGTTATCACCTCAAATCAGTGAGCTCAATGATCCACTTAAAACAGTTTACTGATCGTTTCATCCTTTGCAAAACATCCTGCATTTGTCCAATAATAAAAAATCCCACATATAATCATCGTCAGAAAAAGGATAAATCATTTCCCATTTCTGTCCCTTATTGACATAAAGGTGTGATGTTGAAATTCAACCTGGAATAATGATTCGATAGCTGTTCCAAAAGATATCGATGGCTCTTACAACAAACGTTGAGTAAGAAAACAGATAGTTTTTGAGAGATCGACCGAGAAAATAAATGCAGAAGATTGTGCTGGCATGATAACGTTTCTACTAATAACTTCCCAATAAATAATGAAACGTGCAGACTTAGGAGTTCATTTTTGAGCTGCTTTTTTCACTGATTCGAATCTTTCACAAAAAGTTCGTTTGTGCAACCCGACCGGGTTCAAAAATGAACTTAAATTTTCTGCACCTTTGATAGGGTGTAATTTCGTTCACAGCTGGTGGAACAACTTGAAAATTGTGGCTTACAATTTCAATCTGTTGTTTCCAATAAGTCTATGAAATTTCGCGAATATATCTCCACTGCTTCCTGAATTGGAACAATTGAAACACTGAGAGACACAGACAAATAGAAACACAGACACAGACAAATGCACATAGACACACATACGCACAAATACGACTACTTAAACCCGCTCTACAAATAAAAATTCATAGGTGGAAAGAATAAACCCTTTGCTGGAATGATTATAAATGATATAAACGAATCGATAAAAATACGATTTGAAAAGAATTGATAAATCACTTGTATGTCTCGATCCGATACTCTCGGACAAACTGCGCCAACTATAGAGGTATGCAATCAAACGTTCGAAAGTTTAGTGAAAGTCGCACTCAAGGCTTATATATATATATATATATATATATATATATATATATATATATATATATACAGGATTTTTATGGCGTTCCAAAGGCACGTCCCAAAAAAACTACTCAAACCCCCCCCCCTTCCCTACCCCCACCCCACTTCGTTTCCAGACCACCTCAAGCAACCCAAAGTATTGATCTCTACCTGGTCAAAACTTCATTACTTCAGCACATCTACAGAACATTGCGCTGTTACCTGCCACATTTTGCACTAGAATAGAAACGAGGCACCGAAATGAAAAACAAAAGTTTCCTCTGCGTCTCTGCATCCCCTCTCACACTGCCTGTCACCTCGATCTCATATTGGTTTTGCTTGAGCAGTGCTGCATGAACTTCCCCAACTCGTTCATTATGAGGCATAAGCTTTTTAGATTATTGCAGAAATGTCAATGACTCGTTATCTCTACCAAATATCAATGATCATATAATCATCTATCTTTTTCTCTGTTTCACCCGTTTTAATAGGTCAGGTGAGAAATGGCTTTCAGTTTCAAGCAATACTGTTGAAATGTTTTCGTTGCGAAAGTTGCTTAATTTATGATTTTTTACACGTTTATGAAATTTGCTTGTAAAGTTATGTTGCTGCCACCCACCTGGTGTTTATTTGATCTAAAGTTTAGTAGGTTTAAGTGTGACCTTTTTCGTAGTATATTGATGATAACATAAGCTGATAGCATCAAATATCACTAGTTCGAGCTGAAGATAAAGGTCAAGCTGCGGTTGGTACTCTCATATGATCAGGTTTTGACAAGAATAGCGCACAAACTATGCGATGAGACCATTTTGGCGGGAATGCTGTCAGTAATGAGGGTTGGGTGAGTCGAGGTGTGGTTGTGGTTGCCTCTGCTCAGGTTATCGGAGGGTGGATTCTGAAGCGATGAGTGGTAGAATCGATCTAGCCTGTCTATTCAAGTTGAAATTTCTCTCGGAAATGGGTGATGAAGGTCAATTACAGGTGCTTGATTTTTGTATGCATTTGGGCATAATTGCAAAAGAATATATATGCCCAGAATGTGGTACAAAGATGACACTACATGAAAGAGCGGGTGTTATCGATAAATACGAATGGGTATGTCGTAAATACGGTCCATCGATGCATTATGTGAAGCGGTCGGTACGAAAAGGTTCATGGTTTAGCGAAAGTCGCTTAAGTATGGTGGATTTACTGTTGATGACTGAATTCTTTGTACGAAATAGATCACAGGACGATGTGATGTACGAGTTGGGGTTAAGTAATGGAACCGTATGTGATTGGAGAGGTTTCTTTCGAGAGGTTTGTGTGCAATTCTGTATCAATGAGAGCTGTCAAATTGGCGGTGTGAATAAGATTGTTGACATCGATGAATGCGCCTTTGGGAAACGCAAATTTCGTCGAGCGAAGAGAGTCAACGGTAAATGGGTGATTGCCGGCGTGGAAAGAGGATCCAATAGGTTCTTCTTCAGTGTTGTTCAATCGAAGGATATCGATATGCTGTTGGATGTTATCCAAACTTTTGTATTGCCAGGAAGTGTTGTTTTTTCGGTGTGTTGGAAGACATATGGTTGTCTGAAGAATGAAGCATTCAACAATCTCGCCCAGAGTCATTCCATCGAATTTAAGAACGCCACTGAAAGTGCATGGAGTGCTGTGAGGAAACAATTTCCTCGTCGTACCGCCACTGAGCAATTCGATTCCTATCTTGCCGAGTATTTATGGCGTCGAAGTCATATGGAAGGCGAGGATCTTATGTCTGCCTTCTTGGAGGCTGTAAGATTGGTATATATACCGCATACATGTGATATGCTCAACGAATAGACAAGGTTAGGCAGTTATCTAGTTATTGATCTTATTTGTAAAGCCTATAAATAGAGGTAAGGGACAGTGAACGGGACTAAACATGAAGTTGTCAACAAGAGTCTACTTCATGGTGGAAGCCGCCATCACTAAATAATCTAGAATTTGTGGATACAGTACGTATATTACAAACTTAGGAAGCTTCTGGCGCTATGTTTTGAATTGTATTATGCTTCTGAACGAAAAATGCCTATTTTTTATTCGGCAATACACCTTTCTAAACTTACTACTAAAAAAACACCTGGTATTTGGTTGGTATGCTAAATTTAAATATAGATGGATTTAGGTGAATTTTTTGAATGCGAATATCTTTTATTGTAAAGAATTTCTTAGGAAATTGTAGATAGGATTTGCAATATCTTATAATTCACCGCCTCGCTTATTAATCCCCTTGGTTTCATTAACGTTTGCGTCGAAATATTGGTTTCATTAATTTTGAAAAATTTCTAAGGTCTGTAAACCCAGCAAATATGTTGTTTTTTTCTTTTTTCAACGTTTCATTCACAGTATCTCATTTTTTGTGCTTCTATTTTTCCGTTGATGTTTTCAACTTCTCACTTTTTACCGAGTTTTTTTTTTTAAATTTTTTAGCGTTTAATATTCTAATTTCACTTGATATATATTTTGATTATTTTTCTTAATCTCATACTATAAATTGCATGTACATTAATATTCTCTTCAATGAGTTGGATTTATAACGGAGAAGGGGTATTGTTTTTTCAATCAACCAAGCAGGGATAAGTAGAAAAAATGGAGAGAAGGGGGAGAATAGACATTTTCACCTTCCTGTTCAAATTCGTTCTACTTTATAGCATGCAAATATTTGTTCGACAGTAGTATTACCTAAGAAGCATAAGAGTGGCCTTTTTTCTAAATCATTTATATTTTTCCTCTTCACAAATATTTTTTAGTCTACTAAAGCAGCCTTTTTATTAACCTATTTTTATCTACTATCAATCATCATCCGCCTTTAAATGTCTAAAAATCTAGTTCATTCTACCTCTTGTTGAATATTTATTGTTATTGTTGATCTTATTTGCACATATAAAATAATACTTTTTTATAGGTGTCGCAATTATTTTTCTATTAAAGAATTGTGGAATTTAACTGTTGATATACTTTTATGTTTTATCACTTAAATAATGACATCTTCAACCACAATTAACGATACGCATTCAACCACTTCAACTTCGTCGAATGATATTGTCGAATCACCACCGTTGAAAAAGGCAAAAGAAAGAAGGTGCGTATTTTATTTTCCATTCTTATTTGATTATTCATTGTTTTTTTTTCTTTTTCCAATACACCTTATAGGTAATCGTTTCAAACCTACCTATTTTATTGATTGCTATGAAAGCAAATCGCATCAGTAGATTCATATATTTTTGTTATTTCCATAGTACAATATTAACAAAAAAATAATTAAAATTTAGTATTGTATATTGAAATTTTACAAAATTTAGAAAAAAATTTGAACGACGGTTATATGTAAGATCTCGTTGAGTAAGTATAGATCATGTTGAGGGAGAAGCAACGAGCATCTAACAGGGATGATAATAGGTTCAAAAGTATGAAGCTGAACATTTCCCCCTAGTGTTGATTGTTTCGTTCTGAATCCTCATAGGAATTTTTCTGGAATTTAGATCCTTATAGGAATCGATCCTTACCGCTTTTAAATGAAATCTCTAACATCACTGAAATTCGAAACTCTGAAGTACTATTTTTTCCTTTGTCATGGTTATTGTACATTAATCTAATTTCAAAAAAGAACATATCCAATGCATTACTAAAATAAACCAAATGGGAAAGCACATTCGTTGTTTAGGGTAATGTGCCCATGAGTTCATGATAGGCAAATCTGAAGGGCTTTTCCTCTTAGGTGGATAATTCGATCAAATTTGCTTGATTAAAATGACTAAGACGATACGGCGATATGCGAAATATCTTCCTCGTGGTTAGTGAAACAGGACTGAAGAAAACACTAAACGATGACCGTGTAGGTATTAACTATGACTACTTAATTATGCGTCCGCATATGTTGTTTTATTGGTTTGTACTCAGATTTCGTATCGTTCCTGTCCTTCGGCACGATATATGCTCCGTGGAGTTACCTTTGGAGGAATACTTCATTCTTTGCGTCGCCGATCCCCATACTATTGGATCGATATTGAAATTGCTTCCAGCAATGCCAGATTCGGCGAATCATCTAAAACGAATCAAAGATGGTCGTATTCTTATACAACCATCTTCAATCGTTCTTGATCACGTATTGTTGAATTCTATTCGAGATTTATTGCAAGAGGAGCCGATAATCGATAGAGTTCAAGTCCCGGCTAAGAAACCATATACTAGAAGTCAATTTGAATGGGCAAAACAACGATGGCCAACCGCTTTCCATCCAAATAAAGAGGTCGAATCACTTCTCAGTGGAACATTTTTCAACACTTCGGAGCAAGAAAAAATTATCGATTTCTATGCAAAAGCTGAAAAGGTGAGTTTAATTCTTATGAATATGTGAATTCATTTAAAAGATCCACTAAGTGGAGTTTTACTGCTTTCTTATTTGAAAGTATTTGGGAGTTTGTTTTCGAAAGGTATCCTTATAAAGCTGATCCAAAGCATATCCTCTCGAGGGCATTTTTTAAAATGATTTTCTCTTCCGAGTGTAAATACCTTATTTATTTATTTATTTGTTTATTTATTTATTTACTTATTTATTTATTTATCTTGCTCTCTCTACTCACACAAGAAATTGTAATATAGGGCCATCTCCACTTCTTTTGTCGATACGATGTAAACCTTCCATCAACGATACCTACGAACTATGCGTTACCACAAAAAAAAAATTAAAAATCCGTTGGAAGTATTGCAAGTAAATTGCGAAAGGCTTTTTTGGCTTTGTAAGGATTAATAAGTAGTTGATGATATGAATCCCGATAATAAAAAAATTTTTACTTTTCCTGCCAATCGATGTTTTCATTTGTTTGCCTTATTTATTTTATGATTCGTTTGCAGATAGGCAATGGCGATGCGGGTTGTGTAATTGTTGACTTAGATGGGAATATTGTAGCGGAAAGTGGAGTACGCCCAAAACCACTCGGTCATGCAGTAATGTCTGCGGTTGCTGACCTTTGTGAGAGTCATCGAATTCAAGGAAGTATGTAACTTTGCTTGTTTGTTTCTTTTTTTGTTGTATGGTTCAGCTGCTTATTCTGTTATCGTTCGATTCTTAGAGCTCTAACTATACTATCGGAGGATGTGTATGCCGTCCCCCTCTCTCTTCCCCTTGCCGCACCCAACTGTCCATCCAAACTTGCTGCTGATTGGGAGCTGCCTATATTAGTGGAGCGATTCAATGAAAAGGATAGTACTCAATGATGTTGCAGTGAGTAGTAGCATTACAGTATTTGAGAAAAGTGAGTGGGTAAATGGGTACTGATAACGGGGCAGAGAGAAGTAGGTCGGTTGCTGAGAATAGGAAGAAGAGGTAAAAGATATCAACAATTTCTCTAAGAGCTTTTTCCTTTAATGAGCTACATTAACTGTTGGTGTTGTATATACCACAAGTAGTATAATGACGGCATTCAGAATCACTTCGTAGTTCCGATTGTATAAAGAATTTGAGGGAATAGATGAATTCAGAGATGAATAAAACAATCGCGAATATTGGCGTCATTGCCATCGATTGATGCTTGAAGTACCGTTGAGAATTTTTGGTGTCCATTTAATATTGGAAACTATATTAGATCGTAAGCTTGATATTTTTGCATGACGTGCTTTTTTTTGAATGTTCTACTCACTAACGTTTTGTTAGCACAGTCATTTCTCAACCACCACTAGTAAGTTCTGGTTGCAGGAAATTATTTTTAGATAGATTTGGCAAGTGAAAATTGTATTCTTAATAGAGATCCTAATCGTGGCCTTCTGCTTTCTGAATAAATGCACTAGCCGTCTATACTACTATGAGCGTGTTCACTAGCCACTAATTGTTTGTCCATTTCGACAATGGCATTGCCCTTGGAGTAGAATTGTAATACAACTAAACAATGACATTAGTAAATTGCTGTATACCTCTATTGAATGGTATGGAACTTGGAGTCAAAGCATTTCGTGCCTCGAGATTTTGAGACATGAATCTTAATACGCAATTTTCAAGGGCTTTGCAGAATTTCTGGAAGCACTCGAAGGGCGAGAGGCGCATGGCCTGTTGGGCTCACTGTAGGTTAAAATGGGTACATCGTGGGATAGTTCAGGTTAAGAGGTTTTCACTTTCCGTGGCCGGACAAGTTGTTCCTTCTACTAGCCCCGAAATGAAGTTTTGCTATCCGTATAGTAATGGTCGAGATGTTATAAGGTAGCAGAAGGTAATTGGGAATTAACTGAAAAAGCTATAACTGTGACAGTGGTATTGCTCAATTACTGAAGATGGGATTCACCCAAAAATCGGAACATTCCGGATTCGAATCAAACCTTGAGCATTCCGGGTTCGAATCAAGTCCTGAGCAATCCGGATTCGAATCAAATCCTGAACAATTCGGATTCGAATCAAACCTGGACTTATAAACTAGCGCGATATTTCATTTTAAAGGGAGAAATCGTACACTTAAGTGTTGCCCATAGTCGTATATTATTGCTGCATGCTCTGGAAATGAGTATTTGGTGGGGTTTGTTGATTAAAAAATAGAGATGAATGAATCCCGAATATTGACAGTGATGGTTGAATGTTTGATGAATCACTCGTCAATTATAGGTGATATAGTTCAATATCTTGGTACGGGATTCGATGTCTACTTAACACATGAACCATGTTCGATGTGTGCAATGGCATTGGTTCATTTCCGGGTGGGTCGTGTCTTCTTTGGTAAACGTAATACCAATGGAGGTGCCCTCGAATCATCGTGGCGAATTCAAGAGGAAAAGCGTATTAACCATCACTATCGCGTATTTCGTATTGATGAGATCGATTAGTGACACATGGTTGTCGGCAATATCCCTCGCAGCAACCGCTTGCCTTTTCGTTGAATATTTATCTAAGTTTTTGCTATTCTAAATGAAAAAATGAACTAGAAAGTTTTGAAAAATTTTTCGGTGGAAAAAATGAGCTAAAAGTTTTGAAATTTGAAAGAAATTTGTTGCAAAAACAGTGGAGAGTTTCCTCAAGTTTGAAATTTGCATATCCAGCTTAAATTTGCATATATCAATCATAGATTTGCATATTAAGCTTAAATAAACATTTTTGTATCTTTGAACAAATGAATTTTTTATTAATTCATCTCGAATTTTATAGTTAAAATACATCATTATCATTGAAATACGATTATATTCCATCTATCAAAACTTGGATGGGAAATCACTCTATTTCTATCCTTAACGGTTGCACAGTTTGCAATTTCTAACAGTTATGCTTTCTTCTAAACAATATATAAAGTTTTATTTTACTTCACCCATTCAACGATGTAATCTTTTATATTTTATTATTGACGGAATAAATATTATTATTATTTGCTAATTTATATTAGCAATCATCATAATACGAGTAATAAATATTTGCTCATTGGTTTATTTCCTTTGCGTTCTCTCGCAATAATATTACCAGTAATCTTTCGTTGAGTAAATAATTTACATAACAGTAAATAAATAAATAACCTCTATGTTAAATTTTCTTTAATATAATCTGACAAATTATTGCAAGAATGGAATTCAGAATCCGAAGTATATAGAAGAGGACTCGGATGAACGTTGATTGTAGTCGACGGGTTGAATAGGGGATATGAGGTGGTCTTTTATACGATTGAGAGCATATTGCAAAATATTAGAGAGTGATAAACTATTAGTGAAAGTCTTTATCGTCGCAGCGAAACATTCTTCCAACCACTTGAAAAAGCAATATTGCTCCTTATTAATGATAAGATAAGCTCGTACCTTGCTGTGATATAGGTTACCTAATCACCGCAACAGATAAGCTGAAGTTTCTATTCATATAGAAAAGTAAAGTGAGTAGCAAAGCATATCTATATAATGAATGATGTTTAGTCAGTTTGTCCTTAATCAATGACGATGAAATAAAGAGATGAATAAAATTAAAGCACGAAGAGAAGCCAGTATGGAGCGCTTTATTGAGAGTATGGTGCTTTTGTTTTGGTTTAGTATAACTTACCGAGTGTCGCGAGACATTTGCGCCACTTGATGAGGGTTTCCAAGATTGAGACTCGTTGAAATCGTAGATAACCGTAATTAAGGAAATAATGAGTAAATGTGATTGTTTTGAGTGGGATGTTCAATGAGTTATCAATATCGGAGCATTTTCGTATTGTGGCAGTGGATGATTGTGGTGAGCGATCCGAAACGATTCAATTCCGTGAATTCATGGATGCAGTATGGATAATACGTGAACGTATCACTTCACTGCAGCATTGTTTAATCGCTATATCAATGCCAAAACATCCCACTATCGTTGCTGCCATTGTAGCGTAAGTAGTTCATTTTTAATCCGTGCCAGCCGGCTGGTTGTAACTTTTTTTTTGTTTTTTTTTTTGACTGCAGATTATATTGTTTGAAATAGGCATGATAGGATTTTCTAGGATTTTCTTTAAACCTATAGAGAGCCCCCAGCATTTTAAACCCCCAGCATTCTTTTGGTGGTTGACTATATATCTAATTTTTTTCCAAATATTTTAAGGCAATTTTCGAAGGAAACTTCACCCTATCGGTTTACCTGAATTACCAGATTTAAGGGATGTAGCACACATTTTTTATATCAGATACTAACAAAAGTATATAATTAAACGTTTTTATTGAGGTTTATATAACTTGAAATTTTGCCATTCAATGCTCATTGTTTTAAAGGCGTATAGTGTAGCTGCTGTGCGCATAGATAAACAGCCGGCTGCATTTACTGATGGACAACGTTTCGCGTCACTGTTTAAGATGCAGCCGGCTGCATACACGGATTGTCAACGTTCTGCCTTCAGTGTTTAAGGTTAAGCAATGCAATGCAAAATAGTCCACGCTTATAGCGACAGCATCACAAAATTTGGTGTGAATTTTGGCCATTTGCCTAAAAAACGGCCAATTTGGCGAATTTTGGCCGTTGGCATTTGATTTTTGAATTGGAGTCAGTTATAAATAAAAATTATTATTTAATAATTATAGCATATTACGATCGCAAAATGCATTCATCTTTATACCTCCAAGTTCAGTGGAATTTGTTCAGTCGGAATGTGCGAGACTTCGAGTATCCACTCTTATATCGTCGATTGTATATTCGGATACAATCGAAATCGTATTCGGTGTGAAGATTTTCTTCAAATTTTATGCAAAAAATAAAATAGACACATTTGAAACGACACCAATTTGCTATTTTATACAAACGTCTGGAACAACTGGAAAACCGAAATCTGTGATGGTACCCTATAGTGCAATAATGCCGAATATTAGGGATTTTCGGTTAGTTCATATTACCACTAGTTGAATTTTCTTTTTATTATTATTATTTTTTTTTTTATAATTTTGTCGTATTTTTGAGCAGTTTTTCTTTAGTTGAAGCTATAATATAATTTCTTATTTATTACATTTAGTTTACGTAATTAGATCGTTAAAAATATCTCTACTGAGAATTGATTAAATTTACATATTTAATGTTTACTTGAAGTTTTCTATGAGTTTTGCATAAATATGGAATTTGTGAGGTGTTCGATGAGATGAGGATTGGTGAAATAGATAAAGATAGTTTTTTTTTATTGGACTAAATAACGTTCAAAGGGAGTTTTTTTTTTTTTTTTTTTTTTTATTTTTTATATCAGATACTAACAAAAGTATATAATTAAACGTTTTTATTGAGGTTTATATAACTTGAAATTTTGCCATTCAATGCTCATTGTTTTAAAGGCGTATAGTGTAGCTGCTGTGCGCATAGATAANAGATGTTAGCGGCTATTGCTTTGTGTTACGTATGTTTAGTTTCCGCTTAGCTTAATGCTCAAGCTATAAGTGGATTCGCTAGAGCATTTAAAATAAAAGCAACAAGTCATTGGGGCTCCTGTAGTCGGCTGCCTCTTCGATGGGTTAAGACTTACGTCGTGTAGACAGGAGGCAGATAGATGGCTGTCATATCTACGCTCCACTACTTCTCCCCTATCTTTCGAGGCTACTATCGGGATGTTTGAGGCTCAACGAATGTTCCAGCAACCCAAACTCTGTCTATCTAGAGCGATCGAAAACGCTCCAAGATTCAGACATTTGGACCAACGGAGCGGCTCTACCTCAAGCCGGCACCATCGAAGGATGCTTTGTCATTTAGCTGGAATAATGCGACTCAGTCTTCGTAGCATCGCGGCATTAAAAAATTCTTTATTCATTAATAATTAAATATCTCATGTGAATTAACATAGGAAATGGTGAATAAAATTGTAAAATTAATGAGCACAATACGGCTGTCAATAATAAATATAACTTTTTATTTATATCTGTTAGACGTTTAGATGAATGCACACTTCATTTTTGTGCAAATTCGCATAATTTATACTCCGATTTGAATTATTTCACAAATGCTTATGCAATTTTTTTTTCGAATTTTTCTATTATTATTCAACTCAATAGCTTGATGAGCTTTTCCACTTGATATTGATGTTTTTATATATATGCGATAATTTCTAGGTAGTATTTTTGAAAAAAAAAAGTTTTGGCAAATATACGTAATGTAAATATTTTTTAAAGATAAAATTCTTCTAATCAAAGAGAGAATATTAGAGAGTTTTAATTGTGCTATAAACTTAAACAACCCCTCAATAGCTTAGCAAAGCTTGTAAGATGAAAACAAAGGGGAAAGAAATAGCTTCGAGAGTTCGTTCTACTGTTAGCAAGGGCAGCAGCTGCGCATCATCCCTCACATCACTAGCTCTTCTTTTTTTTTTTTTTTTTTTTTTGATGGAAAGGTCTCTATGACCGAAAGAATATTCCGAATGTATTTTAAATTTTCGGTGCTTGAAATTCCTATCTTATTGAGGGAAACCAAAAAGTTTTCGGTTATTTCAGTATATTGTTATGGACTTTAAGAATAATTTCACACAAATTGATCAGTGCTATTTATCAGCTACACTCAAACAACAGATTTGTATGCCTTGATTCTCTTTGAGATGGAATATGAAGAATTTTTATATTAATACGAGGAGAAAATTATTATTTTTATTATTGGATGGTTTATTTCAATTAATAGTCCTCGTGTATCTGAGAATTGAAAATTTTTCCGGGAATTTGAATTTATATTGTGAATGATTCATTTAAATGCAAATTGTATAGTTAAAGTCCGAGTTCCATAAGGTATTCATCGACATTCTCGCTTTATGTTGTTATATGGTTGTTTTGGATAACTTATTAAGTAGCACATCCCATCACCAAAAATATAATTCATTGTGAAATAAGATATGGTATAGAAAATATTTGTATATTTTGATAGGAATTCGAAACATCTATTGAAGTTTTTACTCTAATTTAAGTGTATTTATTTGGTCGGAAAGGTCTTTTTTATCCTGACAGATTCTTGTCGCAGATTTCTCATTATTTAGAGACCGTTTTTCATTGCTTCCATCGGATGTAATCTTACATTCAACGGCACTCTCCTTCGATCCATCTGTTGTCGAGTTATTCCTTGCTCTCTCCGTTGGTTCTGAGTTGCTTATCGTCTCCGATTTGCTTAGATCACGACCGGCAATGCTTGCGGATGTACTCCTCAAATTTCATGCTTCCTTTCTTCAGGTATGGTTGTGCACTATTTTTTTTTTACCTAATTTCGTCGCGATGGTACTTTGCTTTATGTATTTCATCTAGCGAAGTACCATTATTGTTCCTGGATTATTTCTAAACTAAAATGTTGAAATTTACTATTAGTTATCTAGCTATCTATAATAACGAGATCGATAGAGTGGATAATGCTTAAGATACATTACCCAACTCATATGATTCACGCCTTAGACCGGTGATTTAGAGGAGGGATACAGTGGGGTTACATCAATGTTTACTTATTTGAAACCTTTACTGAAACATAATTACTACTGAACATTGTGGATGGAACCTTAAACGATGAAAATTTTATAACTGCAAAACAATTCGAAATAAATCTTGAGTCGCTATAAATGGGTGGGTGGGGAAGGGGGTGGAGAGGNCCTCAAATTTAATGCTTCCTTTCTTCAGGTATGGTTGTGCACTATTTTTTTTTTACCTAATTTCGTCGCGATGGTACTTTGCTTTATGTATTTCATCTAGCGAAGTACCATTATTGTTCCTGGATTATTTCTAAACTAAAATGTTGAAATTTACTATTAGTTATCTAGCTGTCTATAATAAAGAGATCGATAGAGTGGATAATGCTTAAGATATATTACCCAACTCATACGATTCACGCCTTAGACTGGTCATTTAGAGGAGGGATACAGTGGGGTTACACGAATGTTTACTTATTTGAAACCTTTACTAAGAGATAATTACTGCTGAACATTGTGGATGGAACCTTAAACGATGAAAATTTTATAACTGCAAAACAATTCGAAATAAATCTTGAGTCGCTATAAATGGGTGGGTGGGGAAGGGGGTGGAGAGGGGGGGGGGTACACTTACGATTAGAAAGGAGAGAAGAGGTGATATATAGAAAAGATTGCCAATTCATTGACTCTATGCAAGAGTTCATTTTATCTAGCAACCTAGTAACCATTAAGGATAGCTGCATGTTTTGAATATTCTATTTTTCAGGTGACACCATCATTCTTCAAATTGCTACCTCATTCCGCTTTGATTAAAATCTTTAACGCCAAATCGTCAGCACTTCGTATCCTTCTACTTGGTGGTGAAGCATTTCCCATGGAATTCTTATCCCACTATATATCCGGAAACACTCATGTCAATATTTTCAATGTTTATGGTATAACTGAAGTATCTTGTTGGGCATCATGTAGACAATGGAAATCAGGGTGAATCATTATTCTTTATTGTTTTTTGTCCGAATTGTTTAACGATTTTTTCCCATATAAATATTTCTTTTATATTAGAATCAATTAGCATAAAGTGGTTTCGAATTATTTTTTCATTCATTCGTCGTTTAATGAATATTATTTCATTTCTTAGAAGGTCTAGTGTGTTGTAATAAGTTACGAGCAAATTTAATTAAAAATCCTTTTATTTTTTTATTTATTTATTTATTTATTTATTTATTTATTTATTTTTGCTTTCAATTGTATTTTTTTCTGTGAACGTTACTTAATCTTCTAATAGGAGCAAAGGTAAATCACCCTTATTAAGTACTCATAGTTTGTTTTTAAATTTTTCAAAGTTGCAAATCCAATGAATATTATTCGTTCCCTTTACAAATAAATGCTTAAGTATGCCAATATTAGAGTTTTTTTAATCACAAATTTTTGATGAATAAAGCATTTATTTCCTTGAATTTATTACTATTATTGTTTATATATTTATTATTTATTGGGTAATTTAAAAAAGATGGAAATTTTTTCAATTTGGTATTAAGTAATAAAGAGAGAAGCAATTCATTTTTGCTGACGTTTCTGCCACTTTCTCAATATTGATCTTAGAGGATATTCGTATTGTTTTTTTTTCGTTTTTTTTTCGTTGTTCCATTTTTTTTTTGATGTCGGGAGGGAGGGGGGAGGAGCTAGGGGTCATTTATATAGTTCCTATCTCTTATCTCTCTCCCTCTTCTCCACCCCTCCCTCCCACCTCTCCACTCATTATATTCCTCCTCTGTTTATCAATTGTGCGATTATTGTCCACATTCTTTTGAAATTCGTCTACCGATTGTTAGTAAAATATTTTTTCAAAAGGAAAAATTGACAGAATGCATTTAAATATTACTGGTTTGTTTTCGATGTAATCAATAAAACGAGGAGACATTTAGTGATGAAGAGATGGACATCGGGGATCCACTCTTGGATACGATATTTCGTGTTGATAGCACGGGACAGTTGCTAATTGGTGGTCAGAGAAGATGTTTTCTAGATGGACAACTCGCCGAAGAGTGGACACCAACCGGTGACCTGGTTGAGAGACATTGCAATGGAAAGTTATTTTGGAAAGGACGATGTGATGACCAGGTTGGAATTTTTCTTCTATTTAACTGACCATAATTAGCTGAAATCATCTCTTCTCTACAAATCTTTTTTTGTTCTCATAATCTAATTGCCCTTAAACATGAATCTTTATAGCTCACCATAGTGGCGGTGAATGAACGTGTACTGTAAGTCATAAAAATTTAAATTTTTATTTCATATCACTTTTCATAACGGTATCGTATCGTATTCTGGTATCACTGATTGTGTCGGATACCCCTCTTGTCGGGAAAATATCTTGAAAATTTTCTAAATATATTCGGGACTAAATATAAGAACGAAAAAAAAGAGAGGAATAAAGTCTGAGCAGTGGTCGGTCATAAGGTCGGAATAGTTAAAGAAAAATCGAAGGTTCGCGTGGAACCATTTCTTTCTGCTATTGGTTAGGCAATTGAGCACTGCAATTAACATATCTTGTATTACGCGCCAGTAGGCTCATTTATATATGCAGTGGAAAGGGTTCATCTCTATTTCAGTTGAGAGTCGTCGAAATATTTGTTTATTTATTTATTTAGTCATTTATTTATTTATTTGTTTCAATCAAGAGAGCATTCACTACGAATAAATGTCTCTTCATATCGTTTCCACCAGCCCTGACTCAATGCCCCTCTGATCCACCCGGCTGTTGTAGGCTTTAGGTCATCGAAACATCGCACCACATAAAATATATGCCTCATTTTTTTCACGTCGTTTATCACTCAGCGATGAATTGAAGTCAGGCTTGTACGTTGTGAAAAGTTGGATTTTCTTACTGAAAAAAATGCACATTTTATTAGTATCTCCATTTTATGAATGTTTAAAATTGAATGATCTGAAATTATTTTGATGAGTATCACTTTTCACTTTTAAACCTCATATGCAAATTACATATATATATATATATTATATATATATATATATATATATATACATTATGCTGGTGTCGTGTCTATGGGGTATGTATATGTATGAATGTTTGTCTTAACATTAGTTCAAATTCTCGAACTACGAAACATAAGGGGGGAATTTGCTTTGAATAATATCTTTCATAGTTTGATACAGCAATGCACAGCAGCTGGTAATATTTTTTACATTTACCCATCAACTTTAAAAAGAGGGTAAAAAAATAGGCATTTAAGGATGGAAAATATTGCTACGTTTTGCGTTAATTGGATTTTCATTTCAAACTATTTAGGGTACAGAGAAATGAATTTTTTTTCGTAGAAAATTTACGTAGGCAATTAGAACGTTTTTGTTTGTAAACTGTGAAACCTGTTAATGGGATAATAAAGTGTATAGCATTTCACTACCTTTGACTCACTTCACTTGGCTTATTTTTCGCTTTTTTTTTGTGGAAATTTGCATTCAATCTCTCCAATTTATCGATTCTGCGATGAATTATATCGCTTTCAAGTTCTGTATTGATTGAGTTTTTAAGTTCTATATTGAGTCCTATATAAAGTACTTTTCAGATAAAATTAAACGGCATTCGAGTGAACCTTACCGACATAGCAAATGCTGCAGAACGAGTTGATGGTGTAGATTCGGCGACTGCAATCTGCTGGCATAACAAAGCGATCATATTGTTCGTAAAGGCTGAGCATGCAAATATTACAGTTAACCTAAGAAACCATCTACCGCCTAAATGGTTTCCACACGCAATCGTTCCACTCACTGAATGGCCTTTAAATCGACATGGTAAATATTTTACTTTAATTTGTATTTAATAGCTTTTTTGAAATCCATCGAAATCTTGGGAATTTCGAAATATTCGAAAAAAATAATGAAAAAAAATTCGAAATATTCTGGAATCCTATGGATTCCCATGGATTTCTTGTTGCGAAATATTCTTCGAACAGATATTATATCTTTTTTGTTTGCAGTTTTTAAATGCAAATTATTTTCCGAAACATTTGTTGAATCATTTGCTTAAATTGAGCAGCTACTTATTTAATTCGTTAAGTAGAAATTTAAACTCAAAACTATCATAATTCAATAGCATCACTTTTTATCCTTCTCAGTGATATCTCTTCGCTCGTTCTTTTTTTTCAAATTCGAGTTGAATTTGCCGAATTTGATTTGTTACCAAATTATGGTGAGGAGTTCATGATTGAAAGTCGAGTCATTAACTCTTTATTCGTTTCATAGTCGGGATAGTATCCGCAAATAGAAATCCCACTGATTTTCGCTCTCATTGTGCTATATTTATTCAGGAAAAGTGGATCGCGATACATTATTGAAAATATTCGAGCAACAAAATAGGTTATCGAATGGTAACAATATTTCATCCCTCCTCGCCAACTATGGTAAGAGTTGTATTCTTTAGTGCCTCTGAATTATATATATATATCCCTGAAATTGATTGAGGATACAGCAATGCTGCGCAAGAAAACACTGACTGACTTTTAAATTCATGTACGGTGGTATTAGCGCAGTTCGCAACTTCTATGCGAAATTATGTGCACAAAGGTTTTCTTTTCCTCTGAATTGCAAGGAAGAGGACCATCGAATAGCATTGGTCTCATCTCTACCCATAGGCATTAGTCTCATCTCCGACGATTTTCTATATTTCTTTATAAAAAACCGTTGTACTCCAAGAAGAGCTACTCCTTTATATGTTCTTATAAATAAAACTAAAGAAGTATTCCACCAAAGTAGCATCGATATATATAATCCAGTAGGCCAACGGGTGCCGAAACGACTTGAAATCGACGATGCATAAGCTGAATTACATTAATCAATGCAGTTCATATTGTTTGCTATTTTTGCTTAATCTTTTATCAAAAATTTTGATGAAAAAAATAAAAACTTGGAGAGTTACATCTCCTTAAAGGGAGAAGAAGGGAGAAGGATTAAGGAGGATTGGTCATCTACATCTATAATAATAAATATTATTAGAATTTAAATATGAATTGAAAGATGAAGCTGATCAAGTTTGTTTTCCATTCAATAGCTAAGTTTTATTATAGAAATCAAATTTCAGGTATTGACATAATAAAACACAAAACGGCAACGTTTCATTCGTTAGGATTGACATCGTTATATGCGACGGAGTTGATGTTCAAGTTGGAGCATTTGCTTAAGGAGCCTAAATTTCCGCTATTACCATTTTTACTTTCTGAAAGAAGCACTGTCGATGATCTTCTGAAATTGCTTCATGTGAACGATGTATTATCATCGAATGATAGACTGGAGTATAGAGGGACTTCCATACAAGTGAGTCCACTCAGAGGCGTTTATGAAAGCTCACTGATATGGGAATGGGACTCTGGCAAATGTATTGACGCAACGCCTATCATACATGAAGGGTTTGTTTTGTTTAAACTTGTATCTGTCTTAACACTGTTGTTCATAAAAATTTCTCTTTTTTGATAATTTCAGATCCTTTAATATCGCTGTCAATTTTCATATTTTATTTTGATGACGATAATATTTATAGATAAGCCACCTCCCTACTATAGAACATCCCTCTGGAGGAGGGGGAGGGAGTGGGCGATTATAGTTAGAAATGGAGCAAGATTTTAGGTTGAAATCGAATTTGGGTAAAAAAAAATATAAAGACAAAAGAAACGGAAGAAAACCCGTTTAAAAGATTTCTTAAACAATTATTGCATCTTCAATTTTCAGCAATGAACGCAACTAAAAGTACAATTAAATGTTTCCTCAATAGATTTTTCTATCCTCTACCTGTTCTGAAAGTTTTATTTACTTTATTTCGTAAGATTCTAAGTTTCTTTCAAATGCAATCAATAAATATGTAATAATTTTCTAAAAATAAATATATATAAAATATACAATAATTGAATTCCACCAATTTCGAGTATTAACTTTGCTAGTTTTATTGTCAATAAATCACATAATATCATCTATATCCCCTTGAGTGGACTCTTCTCTTGCTCTGAGGGGCAATAAAATAGCTAATCTAAAATGGACATCGATTAGCACACATTCTCGGAATAGCCTCAGGATATCACCAATAAAAGAAGGGAAGTCCATCATGAGAACATTTCAGCAAGCATTTTAAATAAACAAAAATAGAGTAGTATTCACATATTTTTTTATGAATGTTATGCAGTTCTCATACTCGACGATTAGAAACGTTTTTTTTTTTTTTTTTTTTTTTTTTTTTTTCAAAACAAATTTGAAACTTGAAAGCAAAATAGTTTTTGTGTAAACTTAATTTCATCATTAAATGAAAACGAATAAAGGGATTTAAGTTGATCTAGTTATCGCCCTAAAGAGGGCTTCCGGATTAAATAAGGTGTAATCTCACCTAACTGCCAACTGTGTTAATGCGGGTTTGCAATTAAGTTCGGAATTTGCTCACTGTGTGGTCTTTCGAACGCTTTAATTGAACTCTATGCAAAAGGATTTTTGTTGCTATCCTCTAGGAACCTACAGAACGAGACTGTAAGATTAGCTTTAAGTATGTTTATTACCAGGTGAATTCAACAACAATATGATATGTGAACAACTCTAAGAGAAAAAAGCAATGAGATTTACACATGAGCTCTTTTTTCTTCATAATAGCCAATGGTTATAGAAAAAACATGAGAAGGAAGCAGTGAATATTTTTGAGAAAGAAAGAATAATAAGAGAAACAGTAATTGAGTAAAACCTTGAATGCTTCATATATATAGTCTTGAATGAAAGATTATCGCTTAAAGGTTTATAGGGATTTCTAATTTTCGGGCTTTATTTGCTATTCATGGTGAACATTCAACACAGATGACCGCTTGTCCTCCTCCCCCCTCCCCTCTGTTATATATAACTTCCATTTGCTGATGCTAATGCAATATTACATGCGGGAATAAGGGATTTTTTTATTTGAGAGCGAGGAGGGGGTTTGAAATGCTGAATTATTACTTTATTTTTTTCTTCAATTACTTCGAATTTCAACCTCGCAAGCGCTTTTTCGTTCGTTAAAAATCGATGATTTTTGTAGATTAGATTCTATTTTCGCTTCTATACACTTCCTAGCTTAGCATATTTATGGTCACTAAACGATATTATCTTTATTGCTATAATTTATTAACAAATTTAGATATGTTTTTATCGGTTCGCATTCAGGACGTTTCGTATCGATCAATATAATAGATGGGCAACAGAATTGGGAGATTAAACTTCCAGATAGAATTGAAGCGACTGCTGCATTGCAATACGGAATTATTGCTGTTGGTAACATTTTACATGCTTTTTTTTTCTGACGAATTTTAATTGAAAATTTGTAATTTTACCGTCGAAAAAAAATTTAATTCGATAGCCATCGAAAATCATTCGAGAGTCTTTGTAGGTAGGTCATTTCCACAAATGTGAGCACTAATCGGAACCTTTGTGCACTATAGGGTATGGGATATTTCACTGCAGTGGAGCTATACAATTGAGGTGGTTGCTGTGTTGTTCAAGGAATTCAGCAAACTCTGTAAATGGGCGATTCACTTGTTGGTATTCAAAGCACCTTCCAGTTGAAGTAGTAATTTCATGTTGGAAAGTGTTCCTAAGTCATTACTTTCTGCCTAAGATTAAGAACCAACACACTTGTTGCATAACGTTAAAAAGTATTCACGTATTCTTAGATGTGTTGTGGTACCTCTTATTGCACTCCACATGGGTTTTAAGTTCTTCATTTGTAGATTGTTTAATTGCCTTAATGAAGTGAAGAAATTTTTCTTCAATAAAATTAGATGAAATTTACCACCGAAAAAAAAGCGTTAATACTGCTTGATTTCAAATTTTTATGTATTGCGTAGTGAAAATTTCCAGAAACTGCTCATTGGGAAATTATTGAATTAAGCAGATATGAATCAACAAAAACATCAGCTGTTACCTGAAGTTCGAGCTCAATCTTCGAATATAATCGCGTTTATTTTATTATATTTGAATTGGTTCATACTTAAGGTTGTTATGATCATTTCGTGTATTTTATTGATCAGCGAAATGGTACTATCGTATGGTCATTCGAAACAGGTGATGCAATAAAAGCAACGCCCACTTTTGTAGCTGAAGGGGAATGTATTGTTGCATCGCATGATCGTTTCGCTTATCTCCTCGATTATAATGTAAGATATTACAGCGGTTTTTTTCTTGTTTTTAATTTTTTAATTCGTTTTGATTTAGTGGGAAGAAATCTCGAAAAAAAATTCAAGTTTTTAGTAAAAACATCAGAATTTCCTGAATAAGGCACTATTTTATGGATTTTCTCAATGAGAGCATGAAAACACTTTGTTGAAAATTTTCATTCAAGTTGAAAAATTTCCGCCTATTCGTTATTAAATAGGTATTCATACTCTACGATTGCCGTCTCTATATAGTACATTAAGAAATTTACTATCCTTCATATAATTAATACATATAATTATTATTTATTTTCGATTTCAACGGTTTTATTTATCGCTGAAATTGTGCTGAGCGGATATTATATTTCATTGAAATACGCTTTATGAAATATTTAAATCTCTTTGAGTTTGTGGAATAAATATAAAAGGTGGTTTTATGTTTACCTAAGTAAGGTTTTATAAGTTAATTTAGAACGATGAATTATTTAGAATCGAACGAGACTTTGGCAATTGCAATGTGGTGGTGGTGTGCTTGCAAAGCCAACACTTTTACGAAATGCTGTTATTATTGCATCACTCTCTGGAAAAATCATTTGTGCTTCATTGGTTAGTTAGTTTTTTTTAACGCTTATCTTTTTTTAATGAGTAAATCCTTTCGGTGATTTATTTTTCTATAGATGAATTTGTGAAAATAATTCAAAATCTAATTGAAAGAGAAAAATTTGTTTATGATACAGTCCTGAATTGTTTTGGATAAGGAATAGAATATCAGGAATTATATGAATATTTCTTAGGATGATAAACAAAAATGCTTGCAAGTACTACTAACCTCAATCCCACAACCTAACCAGTTTCATTCGTCTTAGAATAGGGTATTATGTTGTCATTTTTGAGATATCTTAAGCCTAGCATCTTCTAGAATTCTTCATTATTTCATCGAAGACCATCAAATCCGGTGAGGTATATCTGTCACTAAGAGGTTTTCCCATAAGTTTTCATTTTCAACATTCGTTGATGAAAACGATCAAGCTGTAAATAATTTTCATAAGGCTGTCAATTGGAAGGAGATATAGTTGTGAATTAATTGTAGATAATATTTGCCTTTAAGAAGAAATGAAGTGCAAAAAAAAGTGCATTTCGCAGTACCTGTCTCATTGAATTTAATATCTATAGTGGTGACAGCCGGTATATGCCAGCATGCTTCCGTTTTTTTATTTTCCTTCATGAAGAAGTTCTCTTATTTTCTCAACTATCTTACCAGCTGCACTTGCATATTGAATACACCTGCACTCAACAACCAGCTTAATTGCTCGGTTGACAGGTAAACTCGTATGTTTCGTAACGTGGTCATTCGTTCAGCTTTGCATCACTTTTGATGGGAATTCACTAGTTTTTATATATTTTTAAAACGTTTTTCTCGCATACTTCGGACGACTTGCTCAAAGATCGAATGAATTTATGTTTGAAGAAGTAAATAAATCAATCAATCGATATTGACCAAGTGAACGTATCAATAAATTTGAATAACTCAGTAGATAAAAATACGTAGCAATTTGCAGACTTTGTGAGGAGTTTTAATTTCATGATCTTGGGATTTAACTTAAAAACTTATGTTGTATATAATCTCGATTGGAAGTTTTCGTGAACTGCTTGAAAGCCTTATGCAAATTTTCACTGGTGGAAGGGAAGGTATAAGAGGAGCAATGATGTTTTTCAATATAATGCTGCAATATCATCTAGCAAGTTAAGAAACTGATTTCATTACACTATAATATACTTAAACAGTTGTGAAATAATTCACCATTTACACACCTGTGCTGTTCTACATTGCTAGTGTATAAGTTGCGGCAGTTACACTTTGAAGGGGTGGGGGAAGGGGGGAAATTTTATTGAAGAGATAGCAGTTAGATCCTCAAATTTTGTTCAGTAGTGAGAGAGACGATTTGCTGAAGGATATGACGCGTGCATTATTTAAGGGGGCATTTTGTTTTATATAGCATCATATGGGATCAGATAAGACTCTGGAGTTGGAATAATAAGACTCCGGAGTTGCAATAATATAACTCCAGAGTCGCAATAATAAGGCTCCGGAGTTGCAATAATAAGGTTTTTGAGATATAATTTACCTAAAATTTTTAACGAGTTTTATCTGAAAATCGTCATATATGATATTGTATGGTAGGCGCTCAAAGAACGATGGATCCCATCGTTATATCTATTTCTAAAAAAAAAATAATGTAACTTCATCCGTTGTGCACACCAATTTAGTGGATTGGTTGCTGCCGAAGTTTTATGTGTGATTATGACTGCAAAATTGCATAATGTGGAATGGCATAACGTTAGGTGAGAAAAACGGTGAATACTGTGAGATTATCTTTAGCTAAGTACTTAGTAAGAATTTTTATGAGTTATTATTGAGGATTGCCTATTGGCTAAGTCGGCAAATTTCAGAGGAAAGGTGAATGTTTTATGAGCGATTAAATTGCAAGATTGGTGCCTCCCCATTGCGCTTATAAACCAACCGATGCTATTTTATCGTTGAGCGAATGCAAGATGTGTGCATTTTACTCTTTTTGCATTGGGAGGAGTTTTTTCTTTTTGGCGATATTTTCATCCATTTATGCAAATTTTTATTTATGACGATAAGATTCGAATATTTTAAGCTATGTAGATGCATTATTGAGTAAGTAAATAAATGGGTAAAACGCATCAGAGAAATTTGCACAATATGCGCTTTTTACATTTTTACTAACATGATTAGCTTGTTTCATGAATCATCAGCAAAGAATAATATTTATGCAATAAAAATTTATATTTTAATCGATGTGAATATTTTTGCATATGTGAAAAATGGTTTCGATATTGGCGTAAAGTGGATTTAAGTAGTGCGTTAGGAGTAAGTGAACGCTCTTCGTTGAATTGAACGCTATATGTTGATTCGTCGTTATTTTCTTGTTGCCCCTATTTTACTGGTTATCCCATTCACCTCTCATTGTTGATGTGTTGTTTACCTCTTGCAAACCCACTCTCCCCCAAACAATGTCGTATTTTTCGTATCTGCAAAAAGGCAAACTCGAAATATCGCTGCAATAGTCACGTTGAAAAACTCCTAAAGCGAAATAACTCAACAACTGGAATCCATCTTTCCTATATGGTATTGGTCGATACGCCATTATGGAATACGGTACTAGGGTTGTCTTTATTTTATGTGCAATAACATCGTAGATTATTTGATTATCGGCCAGATTTTTACGGAATAAAAAGGGGTTGTGGCATTTGCGGTAAGTGCCTAGCATATGAGTTAGCACTATAAAATTACATTAATATCTACTTTCCAACCCTCTCCCCCATCCCTCCTATCCTCTATCTTCTCAATCCCTGATCGCGTTTCATTCAGAATATTCAAATCGATTACAAATAATATTAAATATTCAAATTTAATATTTCAGTGAGACCGGAAATTGAAAATTACACATCATAAAATTTTTCTTCATTTTTTTTCAAGTATTTAAAGTGGCTCTTAATAGATGACGAATCACTTCTCGAGTATATTCTCGTTAATATGTTGCATCCGTTAGTGAGACGATTCAAACAACGTTTTATTTTTAATGAATATGTTTGTGATTTTTATAAAAATTGTGAAGTGATATTATTTTGAGTGCAATATTTGACTCTATTATATTTTCATCAATTCTAACGGCAATATTTTTTTTTAAATTTGAGGTGCGATTATTGCAATTGATTTTTTTAATGACGATATTTGTTTGAAGTGTTAATGCTCGTATAGTTTCCGGATTTTCTTGATTCTATAGTAACGGATTAAATCCTTTATCTCTTAATTTCTCAAGGATAGTAAATAATTATCTTTTTGTCTTCTTTTAGAAATGATATTAGAATATATTTTATTTTTTTAGAGATAATATGCGGATATGAGAATTGCTAAATCGTTGATAAGTATTACTGCCAAGGATTAAATGCAGTTAGGCCCATACTTGGAATCTGGCCGGAGGAGTGGGGGAGGGAGGGGAAGTGTGAAATTTTAGATGGTCATGTATTCGAACGGACCTACCTCATTGTAAATGTGATGCTATTTTTGAGTTCTTCATCAGCGTAGAGCAGCCGCAGTAATTTTATACTAAATTAAAAATGCCACAATTTTTGCATATTTAAAACTCTTTAGCAATTTAATGTTGCATAGTGTTATAATAGCGATGCGGACGATTGGTTTTCTTTGAATGTTTCATTTCTTTGCTGATATTTTTACGATTCTTACATAATCATAAGAGTTGCATTCTTTAAGAGGAGGGAATTTTTTTCTTCGTTTAGAAGGTGTAGATATCTAGTTTATTTTTCTTCGTTTGATTTTTTTGAAATACAGATATCTAGTTAAATAATGCGAGGCAAATGGCTTATGTATTAACAATATACTCTTTGTAGGTGAATATCCTTAAACATTTCATTCTCTACATAGATAACGATCATACGTTTTGAAAGCAGAGGGAGAGAGAGAGAGAGAGAGAGAGAGTGAGTGAGAGAGAGAGAGAGAGGGAGGGAGAGAGAGGAAGAATTTGGGCATTCTGATTCACTTTAAGTCTAATTTACTCAGTAAAAGAAAAGGCTTGAAAATTTTCTAAAGCATTTGCATAGTTTTTGAAAATTCTGCAGATTTAACATAAATTTTTAAAATTAACCTAACGAATTAGATGGAAAATTTTAAAGATCTAGAATATTTTACACCAATCCTCCACCCTTGCTTAAGCACTGATAGCTTTAAACCGTCGATTCCTGAACTTTTGATGAAGTCTTTGCTTAGAGAGGATTGATGCAACTATTGTCTTGCCGTTTATGCGATTCTGAATACAGTAATTGCGTTTTGTTTTATACGTTGATTTAAATAAATTAACATTTAAGATTAATTTATTTAAATTAATAAATTTGCATATTTTATTGAAATATTGTTGATCATATTTGGTTTGTTTGTTATAGTTTATGTGAGCACTCAATATACATTCAATATCTATCATATTTTTTGGCATATCTGCATCATTTTTGAACGTTCCTCACTAGTTATAATATCGTATCTATTCTTTAAACCTGTTCTGTTCATCGAACAAGACTCGAATCGTTTTGTTTGTTCTTTCAGGATGTTTTTTTCCTTATGAAATGTGGCGGTTGAAATTGCGTTACTTCCTTATGAGTTCATCGTAACTGTGAGTGCCAAAGTCAATACCACAAAGCGTATTGTTGTTGTTGTGGAATTTTTATTTCGTAAGCAAAGTGAAAATATTGAAAACATAAAATCGAATCAAAAGAGGAAATAGATTAAGGCTGGCGTTAATTAAATAGAAATTCATAGATTTTCTCGTGGTTGAAATGCTTGCGGCGATTGATAAGCGTAAAGAAATTAGATTCTGAGGCAACATCAAGTCGTTTGTTGCATAGTCGAACGAGTCAAGGCGGAGGGGGGGGGGGGCAGGAATTGTGACCTGAATTAGAGATCGAGAATGAACTATGAATTGCCTTAAACTGATATATAAATATATATTGCGTTATAAATAAAATTCAGATCATTTTCTCCCCCACTCAAGTTCCCCATAGACAGTAAATAATTAAGGATGCCATAAAATTTACGTTTATAAAATTTTTGCATATTTAAGCGATCTTCCTAACTAAAAAGAATCCATTGTGAGTAAAGAGTGAATTTTTTTCGTATTATGCTACCACCAATTGTTAATGCATAAAATGCGCACTTATAATTGTTTTGTTATTTTTTAATATTTTTTTATTTCATTAAAAAAAAGATATATTTCTATTTTTCAAAACTCTCGAAAATTAACTCATCAATTGAGCATCTTAATTTATTTGCTGCAATAGAGGTGAAATTTTCAAATTGGATATAGAATTTTTCAACGACCAATTCTTAGGTCTATAAGTTCCACAAGGCAATGCTTATTCAAGGGTTATAGATATTCGATTGCTGAGCGAGCATCGAGAGTACATAGAGTCGATGGTGAATTTCATTGATAGGGATTTAAATATGGTAGTGCCAGATATGATGTATCAGTGCGGCATATTTTAGAGATCAATATTTGAGCTGATTATAATTTTGCCTATAAGTCTTCGATTCGCTGTCAATTTTCATACTCGATGGTTTTCGAGTATAGAGATGTTTAAGATGGTTTTTATTTTCAGTAGAAATGAATCGTGGAATAAATTCTGGCCACTTCCCCCGCTCGTTAGGTCTTTCATCCAATTGTTATCTGGAAGGGGAGGCGGAAGGGAGGGATTATCGAGTGTCGAGTGATCGCTGCTAAGTTTTACACCTGAATCTTTTTTGGGCATTCGGACACTGGAAATGTTGTTGTTCTAAAAAATTGCGGTTCATTTCTAGGTGACGATGTTGGGTTTTTGTACTGCTATAGGTGATTCAACATGATTTCTATGCCTGCTGAATTAACCTGCTGATAGTTGTCGTAATATGCTTTATATGGCGCCAACCGGCTTCCTAGGTAATGTTCAAATCGCATAGATACTTGAAGACATCCTTCCTCCTCACCCCCACACCTTCCTCTTCTAAATCCTTCCTTGTAGATAGGAGCTCCACTGGACATGTATTGCTCCCTACCTTCCTCCTTTTTCACTACCTCAGAGGCTAATAAAGTCTGGTACATGTCGCGCGCTCGGAATTAGATTTTATTCATCACCAAGTGAACATCCTTCCAACCATAATTCGAAAGTCAGTTGTAAATGTGCTTAGGTTTATAGTACGTTTTTCTTTGTTTTCATTAATATCATTAATTCATATTCGTTCGTCTTCTAATTTCACCTTTGTTCCTCTCCATTACTGTTTGGGTTTTTTTTAGTTTTTCTTTTCGTTCTCTCTGAATGTTTTCTGTTTTTATATTTTTCTTTGTTTAGAATTTTGCCACATTCTTCTGCTTATATCGATTAGAAAATAACATTAACCTTCTACGTAGTAGTTTACTTGTTCAAATTATAAAATGGAACTGTGAACCATAGGGATAACATGCTGGCCATATTACATTAAAATTTACACTTAACTTACAACATGTTAGAACTTGCAGCTTTTTACAATTGACGATAAATTGCTTGAAAAATATATGGTTCATTTTGTTCCGCAATCAGTTTCCCCCTGGAGATACCTCACAGTAGGAGAGAAGGGGGGGGGGAAGGGGAGGAGGGAGGGGGTTTTTCCCGAAGAGATCCCTCACCAAAAGGGTGGGAAAGTTTTCCCATAACAGTCCCTCACCATAACGAGGGAATGTCATAGAAAACAAAGCAATTGCTGCAGTGTAATGGCACCAGAGAGTGACTCTATTATGCATCATTGAGCGACTTCCCCATTCATTTATCTTGTTCGTTCATTCCATTGGCACAGCAATATTTTAGCTCATAAATGCACCTTCCTTGTCAACCACATTTCCGCCTTTCTACTCTTTTTTTTATTATTTTTTTTTATTATTTCTCTTATGTTGTTCCGCATTTCTCTCTGTCATTTTTCTCTGTTTCATCTCTCACGTTCTCGTTTTCTTTCGTAGTGCACTTTTTCTCTACCACTTAAAAAGTTTTTTATGTGGTTCGATCTTTTAACAGATTTTTTTTTTCTTTCTGCAAATTCGTATACATGACTCAGCTTATGAAATTGGCCATTGAAGAGAGTGTTATCATAAAATAATATTTCCCAAGTTGAATTAGAAAAAAGATTAAAAAATTTTCTTGATCAACAATTATGCTTAGAGTTGAATATCAATAAGAGGTGCTATTCCCACTAGCTAATCCAAGCATTCTACCGTTTCCAACCGGAAAAATCCAGAAGAATCCAGAAAAATCCAGAAAGAAACAGCTAATTCTTATTGTACAATTGTTTACTTTAGCTAAAATATGAACACATTATGGAATGCTTATTCATTCATGAGTGAAATAATAAAAGAGTGCATATTTGTATCAATTATTCTAAAATGTTTTTCCGTTTGTTTAATTATGGTTGATTATCGAACTATACTTTCACTCTCCATGTTGTGGACTTAAGTGTGTCATAGTTAAATTTCCTTCTTCTTGCCCTCCCTAATGGGCAAAAAGTACAATATACGGGGTAGCGGTTATTAAATCCAGTAGTGGGGCTCCCACCAACTCCGACCCTTCCAAATCTTGACGGCCAAAATTATTCGACATCCTATGAGGCCAGTGACTACCAAAGTGTTCTTTCCTCTTAGGAGTTCTAACGATATCCGGAATCGGGGATGAAGTCAAATGAGGGGGGATGGGGTACCACAATAATAATTAATTTTCAATAGGAAGTATAGAGTGGTCGTTTAATTCACAAGAACCAATATTTGCAATATTTGTTTTATTCCAGAAAACAGGCACACCATTATGGGAAGCACAGCTCGGGTCACCAATATTCGCGTCTCTATGTCTCGTTAAGGAAGGAAGAAATTTTATTGTTGCTGACGTTAGAGGAAATATCTCTCTACGTGATTGTTCCACTGGATTTGAGGTAGTCTTTTTTTTTCTTTGAATTTTCCCATATAAAATCCTCTTTAAATTTCTTAATGATGCATGTGCAATTCATCGATCACGCAATCAGACATTACACTATTTTACATGACATTTTTTTTTTTTTTGCTCAGATTCCTTCGAAGGTTTCTATTCCGCTATTTTATCCTTTTTTTTCTATGTTTGCTATCTCTATGGACGATTATTTGAATATATTCAGCATTTGAATTCATCAATTTTACTTTACTTTTTGCCCTCCCAGTGAATATACATCCCACTCTTTGCCCTATCAGTGAATTTATATCCCCCTTTTTGAGTCAGGGTTGTTCAATAGAGAGAGAAGAAAACTGAGAGGTACTCATCGAGCACATAATTGTTGTTTGATCTAAGTGAACGATATGTTGCAACAGTTTAAATTTTGCGAGAAAATAATTGAAGTAAATTTTTATATTCTGCGCGAACGTTTCATGCAATTCCAACAAGGAGCCAATGCTGACTTACTTTTACTGATTAGCACCACAACAACTATTGTTGAGGAACTTCAAAACTTGAACGATTGAAGCATTTGTAAGATACAAGTACCTAGTAATTTGTTCTTATCCGCTGATTATGACCGCGATGTTACAATAAGCATGTACAGTATGCCTCAATAGAGCCCCAAGGGGTTGTGCAGGAAAAATACGTTACGCGTGGAGTAGTATCCTTACATATTGGAGTGGTCACTTGTTGAGAAATTTGTTTGCGAAAGTTTTTGGAAAAACGAAAGTGGACAGTCGTTTTCCATTTTGATACGAAGAATTGATTTCGAGAAAACAACGATGGTCAACAGAGGTAACGGGTTTACACGAGTGCTTATTTTTAGCCGTATTGAAGTTCGCTTCAAATGACCACTCTCTCGCTTTCTGCTTCTCTCCTTCGGAGAAGAACTCTTTTATCTTCTCATTATATCTACTCTTTCAATTTCTCTGTTGTCCCTTTTGCGATCTTTCATTCTTTTCTCGATTTGATTCTCTTCTATTGTTAAATAAATTTACTTTTTATAATCATTTTCTCTTTATCTTTATTTTTCGTATCTTCATTCAGCTCCTCCATTTGTCACTAATTCTCTTTGCTGCTCTATATTTTAATATTTGCATATTGAGTAATGTATGCAAAGAACACGAAGTAGCACTTAATATGCTAATTTGTATAAGAGTGATTGTAGACTTCAAGAGAGAAAGTCCGTCTTTAATTCTGAGTTCAAACTAAAGAATCGGATTTTAATCTTCACAATTCACAACCTAGAAGTCTTAGTTAACTCAGGAAAAATATAAGTTGCAAGCGCATATGATTGCTGCATGGTGTGCGGTACTGCGATAGTGCTTTTTTCCTAATTGGCTCAACCGGTAGGGTGTAAGAGCGGTTAAATTAAGTTGTATTGCTCGAATCCATCTATAGGCAAAGGTTTTTGCTTGCTTTGATTGAGATGTTTCGAGGTTTTTGCTTGATGCTAAGGAATGTCGTTTAGTGATTAGGCTGTTCGCTGAGGAGGCAGTTTTGCTAACTATGTACGAGTTTCTTTCTCAATTACGTCACATTTTGTTGCACTCACGTTTCAACCACATAGGCATTCTTAAATGATTGCTCTTTGATGCATTTGACTGCACAATTGTAGGAAAAAGGCTTTTTTATGAAGAAAAACTATTTTTTCCACGAAAATGAAAAAGTTTGTTCCATAAATATGAAAATTTGTTCCAAAAAAGTGAAAATTTAAGTTTTTTTTTTTTTTTTTTTTTTTTTATTTTTGGTGATTATTCACCAAAAATTTTCAAAAATTTTATTCGTTAGTTGAGCATTAAATAAAGCGATGTTGCAATGCATGTAACTGAAGAAGAATTTACTTTTATTTTAATTAATAGTACTCTAACGCCTATCTCTATTCAATTTATTAATTGAATTAAGGCAATAAAGTGCTATCCATTTACTTACTGTTCAGAGAATTAAATGATAGGTGGCGGAAGTGGCAGATAATATTGATGATTGGAATCAACGCAAAGGAAAGTTTAATGCTATAACATTTTATCCAAGCTAAGTTTTAGTGAAGTCATATTGGTTATCAGCGCACTATTTATTAATAGCAATCAGTATGCAAATATACGTATCACAATACCTCTCGCTATAAAAAATTTGCATAAAAAAGGGGAACATAAGTAACATAATAGCCGAAATAAGTTGAATATATTGGTGGTGCATTTATGTGGGCGGTCGGTCAGTATGAGAGCACAGTGATGTTTGAGTTTGAGTAATCAGGTACATAAAGAATGACAAGCACTAAGTATGTATCTTATATTATAAAAGGTCATAGGATTACCGTGTGGGTCGTTGAAGGAAATTCACTCATTTACCTTCTATTTTCTTGGTAAAAGAAACAAGATATGATTTCTTTTCTTATATTCAGAAGCTATTAGAGAATTCTACATCACCTCATTACTGATATCGTTTTATTTACTGAAGTTTCAACATATTTTGCTTATATTAGTCAAATAATTTCGCTATAACCGAATAAATATTTATTAGAATTTCATCCCCATTGGGATTTTGCTTTAAATTTTCCATTTTTTTTCGCCATCTAGTGAATTAATTGCGAAAAAAATATTGGAAAATAATAGAAACATTAAGAAATAATGTGAAAATGCTTTAGAATTTTTTATCTATTTTTCTAATGTTTTCCTTCCCGTGCATATTGAAAAAAAAAAGTAAAATGGAAAATAGTGATGTTGAGTTTATTTATCTCATAGATTGCTGTAATGAGAAGAAATGTGGAAATGTGAGAAATATTATAGAAACCGGAAGTTTGTCACAATATATCAACTTTTTTTAATGAAAAATAAGCTCAGTGACTTTGACAGATGCTTCGTTCTTTTATTTTTGTTTTTTTTAAAGCTTTAGACTGAAAAACTTTTCCTCAATACGGCTATCGCCGAATTGCAATTAAATTATAGTTGAATAAAACTTTATAGACTCAGAAAAATACTCTCTATCTATCGAAGGTAGATCAAAAGCGGTATCTTGTCTATTCATTCAAGTGATATTTTGCAGTTTTTAGAAATTATATGTTGAAAGATGTAGAGAATGCGATGAGAAGAAAAAAAAAAGTAAAATTTGCAGTTTATAAAGTTTTTTTCATTAAGAATCCGAATTTTTTTTAATTTGAATTTTTTAAAAAAATTGTTAAGAATTCGAGGGAATATACCGGGGGTGAGCGGGAAAACTCCTAAAAAAAACCTCTAAATAAATCTTCCATTTGCAATTAATTGCGTTTTCGTGATCGCTTAATAATGTACGAAGAATTCAAGATAATTATTCAAAATATGATTATGTTTTATAATTGCTATGCATTAGTAAAAGGTAAAATTTCCTCATATATTTTTGAGTGTTATTTTTTCAAGCGTATAAGCTTTATGCTTATTTTTTTGCATTTATTTTCAAATGTTGTAGTTGATAACTTCTTATCTTTTATTATCATATCAAATACTTATAAATTTAACATCTTTGATTACATATTATCTTTGATTACATATCAAATCCTACTGATTTTGGAGGGGGGAGGGGGGAGGGGGGGGGAGTTGATGGATACTTTCATTTGGATTATAGGATCATCTTCGCCTTATATGAAATCAGAATTCGAAGAATTTTTCCGCTAGAGAATTCAATGTATCAGTGTAAATTTATTCAACATAAAATGCGAACTAAAAATATAGCAGAGAATGATTAAAATTTTGAGAATTTTTGGATTAAAAAAAATTTAATTATTGAAATGAATTCAGTGAAAAAAATATTTATAAATAAATAGTGGATTTTATAATTCTTTGAAATTCTAGTCGAAATTGAGGGAAATGTAGAGAAATATCTTAGAGATCGATGAAACGGTAAAGGTGGAAGTTGTGCCACTTTGTTTTCATTCAAGTTGCACATAATTTTTATGGCTTGTAGACAGTAAAACATTGGAAAAAAAAATCCGCTCTTTGAAGCAATTCCACTAAAAATTCGACGATTTTCAAATCTTTTTTCCAGTCTTTTTTTTTTCGTTTGCCTACGTCAAACTAAATTCTCTTCCTCACTTATGTTTTATAAATATGTTGTGAAGTTTCATTCTTGTTAACAAACATTTCACTTCCTGCTTAGAAATTTTTCTTAAGGCGTTGAATGTTTGAATTCGAAGATCACATAAGCTGAAAAAAGGGAATCTCAATGTTTCCCAGCAAATCAGCCGGAATTGAATTTGTTTATTTGCAGAAATTTTTAAGTTGCCTATTTTCTATAGCGATTTATGAGGTTATTTGCATATGTGTTTCTGAATATGATTTTTTTTGAAAAAGCTTTCGTTTTTTTTTGAAAAATTTTTCGTTTTTTTTTCAAATCATAAATAAGAATTCAAAAATTTCAGGTGGAATCATTTGCGGTGGAAGAGAGTGTTTTTGCTGTTCCCCAAATAATAAATGATTCGATGGGGGTATTGCTAACGCAACGCGGTTCGATGATATTCTTTCGTCTTCACCCGTTCAGCGTATTTGTACATATAAAAATTAATTCATCATCATTTGTCCGTCCACCAATATTACTCAACGATGATACCCTTTTTCTCAATAATACAACGGGACAACTTTTTGCATTCGAATTAAATAAAGTGATTCCGAAGAGGCGAACGGAATCCGCATCCGGAGCTGATTTCACTTCGGAACAACGACGAGAACCGGAGAATTCGTTATCGAGTGCTAGCTCAGAAAACAATCGAATAGATCGGAATTCGATACCGCATCTGGAAGATTTGTCCCAAAGTGTTGCCGAAGTGTTATCACAAAATGCGGAAACTTTCGGTGGTTTTGTGATTATAGAGAACAACGAGGATGGAGTGAAAAATTTACCGTCCTATAGAGCTCTAATTGGAACACGTGTGGATCGTTTGAGATGTTTCGACTTTATGAAGAAATCAGCAAGTTGATGTATTCAAAAATCACAGGTAAAGTAATATTCAAACATTAGAGGTGTGACAGTATTCAAAAGTAACATATGTAATATTTATATGCAAATATTGTATTGTTAAACTGAAAGTTATTTTTGTTCAACCTCTCAAAGCTATTGTAGGTATTAGATGCATCTCGCTGATTCCACTATAAAACTATTATCAAATTGTGCTCGTCCTTCTGCATATAAAGGATGATTTCGCACAATGGACAAGAAATGCTTTCAAAGATATAAGACGGATGAAATTTTCAATATATATTGCTCGATGTCAAGCTCTAGTAACCTCAGAAGTGTTTTTTTAGTGTGAGCTCGATCTCAGAATATTTAAACTTATAAGGTTGAGGTGAGACAATGCAGTTGATTAATGGAAAGTCATGATGATGCATCAATTCGAGAGCGGTGGAAGAGGGGAGGGATTGCTCTTGGAATAATTGAAGTGCAATTTGAGAATTTAAAAAGAAGGGTGCAGTCAGTGTTGCTGCATTGAGATTTGTTTACATATTTCACGAGTGAGTGCAAAAGGTGACGATACGCAAGGCGGTTGTGACACACGGCTGGCTAGCTGCTGCGTGCGCTTTGAGTGGACACTGGTCACGACTTCGAACTGTCCGCCCATCTTTCTCGCGCTAACCGGACAGCCGTTTTCCTCACGCCTCTTTTATTCCATTCGTTCAACGTCACTGCTCTAACGTCTCTCTCTTTCTCGTTTATTGGTTGCGCCCATCACATTTCTTGCCCTCTTGGCGGGTCGTTCTGAGACATCAACGCACTTCTTGCTGTCGGTGACTGGGCTCGAATCCGGCCTGTTGATTGTCGCCAGCCAGCTGTCAGTTTTGGGCGGAGCAGAAGGCGGTACGTACAGAATCACCGATTGGCTATTGACCGATAGTGAGGAGATTCCGGTCGTCACGTCACAGCAGCACCAAGGTGCGTTCAATTTAACGACTGACTGACAGTGGCTGTAAAGTAGAGAGTGACCACAGTGTGGCAGTCACCTGTGCTCTACCTGATATTACTTCAGCACTGAACTGTTGGATTTTCTCATTTACAAGCTGAGATCCCATCGTTGTGCCTGCTTGAGCAAGGTGTTGATGAGTTTTTCGGAACTTCTGTTCCCCATCTATTCTTCAACTGCAACAAAATCTTAGTGCTGCTGTTAAAGGAATTTGAAGTCAGCTTATGCCTTAGAACGTCTTCGGTACTATTTGTATTTCACCGTACCGCTGTCACTGTGCTATTTTCCTTTCATTGTGGTTTGTAAAGAGATTTTGTGGCCATTGGGACAACTATTCTCTGTAAAGCTCGAAAAGGGTGGTACATTTGTGTTGGTGTGGCTCTGAATGGAGGTAGAGAAGCCGATACGGCCGGAAGGTCTTCTGAAGCGCTATCGAGAATTGAACGTTAAACGTGAGCACACAGAGGTACTAGCTGATGGGGTTACGATTTGTGAGCAACAATCTAACGGCACAACGAGTGTCGATGATTCAGAGTTGCTTCTGAAGAAGGTGAAACCGGACGACAGCCTTCTAAAGAGTGATGTAGTGACACATGCTGATGAGTGTACCTTTGCGGCTTTAAACGACTATCTACCTTCGTCAACAGTTGACACAGAAACATCACATCAGTTAGGTGTGAATTATGGCAACGAATTGCTTTGCACTAATACAGCTCGTGAAGAGAAGCGGCCTCGTATAGAACGACCACGTGCACAATACGCGAGTTCTATTCGTCGTACCTCAGCGCCTGCATGCCTATGGACTGCGTCGTCTCTCTTTTCTGAACAGGTTGCACTATCCTTCTCTTTGATGATTGTGATTTTAGTGGTAGTTCCACTCTTTAGAATTGTATTTAAGAGGGCGGAAAATTGCGGAAGCTAAAGAAAAATTGGCACTTATTGCAGCCTCGGATGAGGCTATAATTTTTATGCAAATGCGACATTGTCCTCCATTGCGCTATGTCATTGCTTTCTGGATTTTCGAGATTTTTGGCCCATCTAAATGATCTCACTAAAAGATAGAACTATTGAAAAATTTTTAAACGTATCATCTAAACGAAATTTTATTTCGATGAGATTATTTTCAATATTTATTGAATGGAATAAAATTGAATTGAATTATATTTATTAAAATTAAATTCGAAAAATTAGTGAGCATTTCAAATTATAAAATTTATTGAATTAAGAAATGAACACTTGATTAGCGTCTTTTGATTCTCACAAATTAAGAAACGTTTTGTGATTTACTCTCAAATGAAAAAATATGGATTCTATCAAATGAAGCAAATTTGAGCACAAAATCTTAGCGCATCGTAAATGCGACGTTAATTGCGAGCTTAAAGCAAGCGAAACTTTCTCATAGGTTACACGTTCTTCTATCTTGGCAACGTTCTTTAGCGCTATTTTAGCTTGATACTTCTACTTCTCTTCGATATTCCTCTTTATACTGGTGAGGAGAGGTGGTGAAAGGTTTATAATTAGGCTATCTGGGGGATGAGGGAGTGGAAGTTGGTGAAGGATGATAGAACGGATGGGTAGCATCTACTTCTCTTCGATATTCCTCTTTATACTGGTGAGGAGAGGGGGTGTGAGGTCTATAATTGGGCTATCTGGGGGATGGGAGAGGGGAAGTTGGTTAAGGATAATAGAGCGGACAGGTAGCATTCATCGCATTTCGTTAAGAGATGCTGGCCCGCAATTGGAACGTTTAATTCCGAGCTCGATTTCTATGGGCTCTTTTAAAACTCTATTAGGAGATGAGGTAGAATTCAAATGATATCTATCGAAATACCATTTCATAGGAATTCAGCATTTCAGAATCGCCTAATCTTGTGTTATAGAAGTTTACTTTTTCCTCTCATCTTCCTCCATTTCTCTAATGTTGCATTGTATCATATGATTTCGAGTAGAATCTCCAGCACTTACAATGTTGTCACTCTGTGGAGAAGGAGGGGGGAGTGGGTATTTTCGAGGAAAAATTGAATAGTTTCCCAATATAATGAGAGCGTATAGCAAAATACACTCGCTGAAGTTACATTGGAATGTGTTTGCATTTGTTAACCAGAGCAACCATAGGAGGAAGGGAGGGGAAGGAGGGGAAAGCTCCTATTGATATAGAGATTTAAATCAATTATGGGTGGATGAACGGATGCTTGCCCGACGTTTCATTCGTAGTGTAAACGACATTAGCGATGAGGTGATTTGTGAATGAATCCTAATTACAGTGTTTGTGTTGTTTAAATTTTTTTTTTTCTTCAAATAATTCATAAATATATCGAATTTAGGCGACTACATCAGCTTCATTTAAAGAAAACCTCACATTGGTGCAAAAATTATTGGCCAAACAAAAGATGAAATGTTTGAGTGCATCAACAAGTCCAGATAGTGGATTAGGACAAGAACCCGACTCATCACTTGCTGATATCCCAATGGCCAACTCTACCACTGCGCCATCGCCATTCGGTGGATGGCCATGGCTTACAGGTAAATTCACCTTTAATTTACTTTATCTTAATGACTACTAGCCTAATTCTCTAAATTCCTCTATCTTCTCACTATTATATATTGATTTCTTTTTTTTTGATATGCTCGCATTTATTTTCTCTATAAAAATATTTTTGGTTTATTATTTCTCTTTTTTTTTTCAACTTTTGCCGTTGTTTGAAGTTTAAATACATGTTTGAGAAGTTATAGACGAGTTGAGTTTCGATTTTTTTTTGAATGTATTCTTTTACTCTTGTATTATTAACGTGAAAATAATTGATTAATGACGCGTCCATAATTTGACCAAGTTGCAACTTTTTTTTAAAACTTGAAACTTCAACTTTCTGAATCAATATTTTGACGGACTTCTTTATTGCTTTACGTTTTCATCTGCTTTCTTTATCGGAGATATTATGTGAAGATCCACTAATCGATGGGAAAATGAAATAAATTGGCGATGAATGCGGTGATTCTAGACGATATAATAACCATGAAAGGCCGCTTCTATGGCGTAATATTTAAAGGTTGCTATGCAAGAAAATGCAAACATTTTTACGCTCTCTATCTAATCATATATGTTCGTATTGTATTCTCAATTCTATGTAAGCTTTATGTATTTCTTTCATGAATATATAGCAATCATTTGGTATATATTTTTGAATTTTCACTTTAATCATTCGAGAAATATTGCAAATTCCTCTCGTCACTTTTGAAAGAAATAGTCCGACCTCAGTTGTTGCACATCAGGACGTCGAGAAAATGAGTCAGACTACAATCTCGTTCTACAATACGAGCATGACTGTGACCATCACAATTAGGCGCATTTTTATTACATTATATATTGAAGTTTAATTTAATAATTATGAAATAATGGCTTGTCAATGATTGGGTTTAGGTTCTTATATAGATATGGAATGATTTATCAGTTGTAGTAAGAGTGTAAGCGCAGAAATGAGTGGTTTAGTGATTAGATGTTCCGTCAATTATCAAAAATGAAAACATGGGGGCTTAATTGTTTGAGATACGGTAGGACCAAAAATACATAATCGATTTAGACGTATTTTAAGATGATTTATTAATATTGTTTTGTCTTCTAAAGACATTTAAAAAAATTTATTGGTTGGTTGCACACGTTAAATGATTTCACATCTTTCATGGTTGCTTTATTGATCTTATCATATCACTAAAGATTATTCACTTATCAATTAGAATATAGAGTTTATCTCTAATATTACGAATTGAGGGATTTTGATGTTATATTTTGATGGTTTTTATTCTTTAAAAGGCTAATTGAACTAATAGAACAATTTAAGCGTCAATGATTCGAAATGACTTTCATTGGCCACTTATAAACTAGAGTGAAATGTTTTGAAGAGTATTGTGAGAGTGTTGAACGAATGAGTGAACTTATTCTGATGCTTCATCTACTATTATATTTTATCAATAGTTTTTTTTTTTGATTCAAAGTATTATAGCTTAATTTTTTAGAGGATTTCTATGCTTAAAATATTTGCATAATTTGAAATATTCATAAAAAATGTCATAGAGGAGCAATATAAGCAGAAAGCTTCTTTTTTCATTGCTTTTTTTATGATAATAAAACTATAGAAAAAAATATCAGCTATTTGCTTAGTAGATTATTTCAATTTTTTTAAAAACTTAATGAAGTGATTTTCTCGCTCATTTTTATGTCGAAGTTATTTTTTGTTGTTTTGTATGGATATTATTTTAAAGAGAATATTTTGAGGAGTAGGATTGCTCTTCTTTTGGTGAGAAGGATAAAATTTTTAATTTTTTTTTTTAAATCTGAAATTTCAACTGATAAAGCATATTTCGTGAGGGAAATTTTTTTGGCTGCAAAAAAATTTTGGAAATCGGCGGATGAATGTACTACTATCCATTACTTTATGCGTATTGAATTTTGAGGCAAATTTCCTTTGCTATTATTTCTCTATTTCATTTAAATTCATAGGAATCCTTTTTTTTGGTTCCACCAGTTTTCGGGAATACGAGGGGCCTAGAGGGGAGGGGTAGGGAGGGGGGAGGGGAAGGAGGTGGAGAGTTAGTTAAGATAAATAATCTCATCTTTTTTGAATTTTTCATTATAATCTGTGGTTGTTTCATTTCCAACGATATCAGTTGTATCATTTTGGAATCCTCACCGGAAGTGTTTCAAGTTTGCTTTCACTTCCGTCGCTACGACGATTATAGATTGCGGCGTTTCCTTTTTTCCCCATCTAATCGATGCTCACTCTCTCGTCGTCTTCCTCAATTAGTTTTTCAATCCTTCCGCATTTCTCGTCTTTAGTGCTCTCATCCGTTTTTCGAAGGATTTTCACCCATTTTCTCTTCCCTTCCTTGTTCAAATTACCACGATTACGTTTTTATTTTGTTTATTTTCTCGTTTTCTTCGATGCATTTTTCTCGTTTTCGTATATAACACCGTTAAAGAATCTCTGGATTTCATTGAGGGAATGCCATATGCTCAACGCACTCAATTATTACGAAATGCCAACATGATCACGCATATGCATTTATCAATCTTTTCATGCTTCAGTTTTTATGCAACGCTATAAACTCATGAATACATTCCCTTTTTTTGGTTGGGGGAGGGAAGGGGACAGGAAATAATTCACCTGCTCTGTTGCTTCTAAAAAAAGTCATTTGACGAGTTTGGGGGAGGGGGTATTTTTTCAAGGATTACGATAGTTTAAATTAAGCTGCCAACGAAATAAGAGTCTAAGAATTCTAGAGTTCATTATCCTCAAGTGCTTGAAGAATACGTTTTCTTGGAATTCTTTCCAAACTTTTCATTAGTAGTTTGCGTTCTTTTTTTTCATTCTCTTTATTAAAAAAAAAACTTTTCTACTTATATATTAAAGGATTATAAGGGTTCCTAGAATAGTATGGATGTAAGTGGACTTAATAACAAGATACAATAATAGTGAAGGAATGACGAGAATCATTCACTTTTCTATACTAATTACCATTTGATGTATGTAGCACTGATTCCGTCTATGACGGAAGAAGTCTGTGGTCGTTCTCCTTTTACATCGTAGGAGCTGAGATCCTTCTCCTTTTATTGTCGTAAAGGCTGAGGTCCTTTTCACTCTCTTGCAATCTCTATTACTGCTAATTATTATTGAATATAAATTATTACCAATAAAGATTTAATTGAGTGTGTGTGAAATGCTGTATGAGAGGTGATTTAAGTGCTCAATCGCTCGTATGCTGTGCATTATTACCGCTCATTTTTGAAGAGTGAAAGTGGTGCTGTGTGAAAAAAAAACAACCGATTGAAGGCATTTTATCGTCGATATGTGTTGGTTTCCGGTTGATTTTCGATGTCCGGTTGCCTTCTGACGAATTAAATGATCGTTTATATTGTTGTTCTTTCGATGCCGACGACGAGCAGCATTGTCGATCGCCGGCCGAGTCATTGATGTCCGGTTGAGTCAACGAATGAGGCGATTCGCCGACTCTCTTCTTCGTTCGTTTAGAGGAGAGGAGATGATTATGAACACACCGCCGCCGATTTATGTATATAATCGTTCCATTCATGCGGAAAATATGATTCCAGGCAATATTGATCCATGTTTATGGGTGGGTAGGGGATTGTTTAAGTGGAGGATGAGGGTGAGGTCGAGGGGGAGGGGAGGGGGGGAATATGCGAGCAGCAAACTAGCAAGGTGATACTTCGCATTATGGACCAACGATTAGGGACAATGCACGCAAATCACTTCCTCTTATCGAGCTTTCCAATTGAGATAGGTGAGCATAAATTAAGGACTACAATCAAATACCTAAATCGACTACGTGCTACTTAAGGGAAGGCAGATGTGAAGCAATGAGTTGAAATAAAAAACTTTCGATTTTCTATGAAAGTACAGAAGAAAGAGTGGTTAGTGGAGAAGCATAGTGATGCATTCGGCCTTTAATATCCTACGGGTACGCTTTCTCTTAATTGGCATAGAGCCTATCATCCTACCTTTGTTGGGGTGCCGAACGTCATGGAAAATGTCTAAGAGAGAGAGAGAGAGAGAAAGAGAGAGAAGCTTAGCATTTTTAGAGGTAATAGTTTATCAATGGATATCAAACACAACGAATGAGGGATGCATCATCCAAACATTAAAACAATCATTTTGGCTGTGGGTCAGCTTCGCAAAATGGTATTCTCCGTCCAGGTGATAATGTGATACTAAATACATCCTCTAGTCCTGTATCCTCACGAAAGACCCATTTAATAAGTTGGCCACAGCGTCCTTATGCAACAATTTGTTATGAGGTATTACCTATGGAATAGCGAGCTGAAACATTTTTGAATGCTTAGTGGACGCAAGAGCAATGCAGCAGTTGACTATCAACGTCTAAAGCCAATGGGAGCCAAGTAACATATTGTCTTCCATCTTTGGCATGCATTCTCAACACTTCACTTTATTCAACTTCATATAAGATCTAAGGGAATTTTCAAAAACTTGCTCTCCATAGATGAAGTAGAGTACACAAGTATATAACTATTATGCAAATTTTCTCACTCTTCTTCATTTGCATATTGTTCTTGATTGTTGATAATCTAATGAACTGGTATTTTTCATCAAATTTGCATCTCAAAAATTGGTTTCATTCCTCAGCTTATAAGACTGTAACATATTATCTTTATTTACGAGTTTATGGTGTGGTATAACGTATCGTCGGCTAGTGTGCGTTCTTATAGATAGTATGTCGATTGTTGTGCTCTTTCTATATTTAGATGCCACTAGAAATGAGTGCAGCGCTAAAATTATTGATAGTGTGCAGGTGTATCGATGAGAGTGGACATTTGGTTTGCATATATACGTTGTGGGTAATAGTTATAGGTGATAGGAGGAGTGGAAATACGTTCATCATTATGAATTGACCGATAATTTGGAATTGCTGACCTTGTTTTATACGATTCACTGCGTGTTCCCTTTTCCGCTAAATGTTACAATTATGGCGCCATTCTTGGAGTGACCAATTTCTCAACGAGTGACCAACACTTTCAGAGATTAATATCAACGTCATAAAAGTTTAACGGAGATATGAGTGAATGACCATTAACAGCTGCACAATAGGCTTTGCGTTCATTTGAGTATATTTTTATTTTCCATCTAATTTTTAATTAAATTTTCATTGAAAAATTCTCAAAATTTGAGTTGTCTTTTTATATTTTCACAGAAATCAGTAAAGAATCGCAAGTAGGGATTACCTCTTTGCTGCAACAGAATTAGATCAAATTTTCGTGAATGAAATCCATGATCTGGCGATGGAAATTTTTATGAATAAAATGCTGAAAAAAAATTAATTCACAGGAAATACCGCAAAAAGTTCGGAAAAAAATACCACAGAAATATTCCATCTACAAATTTGTTAATTTTTGATTATTTTTTGATGGAGGTAATAAAAATTTTTCAACATTGATCGAATTGCAGATGAAAAATTAGTCGATGAGGTTTTAAATGGAATATTTCTATGCCTATTTCGATCTTTTTAAGGATAAGTAAGCGCTTTTTTTTATATTTTTATACCTGAAAATGCAGGTGGTATCAGTTTTTTGCAGTATTATTTCTCTGTTCTCTTTCGAACAGTAAACTGCTACCAGTGGCCTAACTGCTTGTTGATATAATAGGAAATACAGCCTTTCCTGAGTGATAAAATGCGAGTTATTATCAACCTTATCACTGTCAAGTCTATGATTATCACTCTCATCACTGAAATGCTAAAAGCATTGTTTTAGTGCTAGCGTTAGATGGTTTTATGACCATGACTTCATGGCGTAAGTGTGTCTTAATAGCACGCTTCAACTTAATTGTATGGTTGGTTTACTCTACTTGCCCCGCATTACCTCTTATTCGTCCCTTCCTTCTCCCTCCCCCCCCCCCTTTGGCCACAGCGTCCTTATGCAACAATTTGTTATGAGGTATTACCTATGGAATAGCGAGCTGAAACATTTTTGAATGCTTAGTGGACGCAAGAGCAATGCAGCAGTTGACTATCAACGTCTAAAGCCAATGGGAGCCAAGTAACATATTGTCTTCCATCTTTGGCATGCATTCTCAACACTTCACTTTATTCAACTTCATATAAGATCTAAGGGAATTTTCAAAAACTTGCTCTCCATAGATGAAGTAGAGTACACAAGTATATAACTATTATGCAAATTTTCTCACTCTTCTTCATTTGCATATTGTTCTTGATTGTTGATAATCTAATGAACTGGTATTTTTCATCAAATTTGCATCTCAAAAATTGGTTTCATTCCTCAGCTTATAAGACTGTAACATATTATCTTTATTTACGAGTTTATGGTGTGGTATAACGTATCGTCGGCTAGTGTGCGTTCTTATAGATAGTATGTCGATTGTTGTGCTCTTTCTATATTTAGATGCCACTAGAAATGAGTGCAGCGCTAAAATTATTGATAGTGTGCAGGTGTATCGATGAGAGTGGACATTTGGTTTGCATATATACGTTGTGGGTAATAGTTATAGGTGATAGGAGGAGTGGAAATACGTTCATCATTATGAATTGACCGATAATTTGGAATTGCTGACCTTGTTTTATACGATTCACTGCGTGTTCCCTTTTCCGCTAAATGTTACAATTATGGCGCCATTCTTGGAGTGACCAATTTCTCAACGAGTGACCAACACTTTCAGAGATTAATATCAACGTCATAAAAGTTTAACGGAGATATGAGTGAATGACCATTAACAGCTGCACAATAGGCTTTGCGTTCATTTGAGTATATTTTTATTTTCCATCTAATTTTTAATTAAATTTTCATTGAAAAATTCTCAAAATTTGAGTTGTCTTTTTATATTTTCACAGAAATCAGTAAAGAATCGCAAGTAGGGATTACCTCTTTGCTGCAACAGAATTAGATCAAATTTTCGTGAATGAAATCCATGATCTGGCGATGGAAATTTTTATGAATAAAATGCTGAAAAAAAATTAATTCACAGGAAATACCGCAAAAAGTTCGGAAAAAAATACCACAGAAATATTCCATCTACAAATTTGTTAATTTTTGATTATTTTTTGATGGAGGTAATAAAAATTTTTCAACATTGATCGAATTGCAGATGAAAAATTAGTCGATGAGGTTTTAAATGGAATATTTCTATGCCTATTTCGATCTTTTTAAGGATAAGTAAGCGCTTTTTTTTATATTTTTATACCTGAAAATGCAGGTGGTATCAGTTTTTTGCAGTATTATTTCTCTGTTCTCTTTCGAACAGTAAACTGCTACCAGTGGCCTAACTGCTTGTTGATATAATAGGAAATACAGCCTTTCCTGAGTGATAAAATGCGAGTTATTATCAACCTTATCACTGTCAAGTCTATGATTATCACTCTCATCACTGAAATGCTAAAAGCATTGTTTTAGTGCTAGCGTTAGATGGTTTTATGACCATGACTTCATGGCGTAAGTGTGTCTTAATAGCACGCTTCAACTTAATTGTATGGTTGGTTTACTCTACTTGCCCCGCATTACCTCTTATTCGTCCCTTCCTTCTCCCCCCCCCCCCCCCTCCCCTTACCCCTCCAAACGTGCATGCACAACTCACTGGGGCTTCACCTATCAGCTTTCCAGTATTCGTGTTTACAAGCATTAAAAATTTCTAAATTCGCTTGATGCAGATTCTTTAGTCGCCAATATTTTCTAGAGCTATTTTATTTCTCATTTTGCACAAAACGGGTAAAGTTTTTCACTTTTGATATCCCGAACTGTAAAACTTAATGGCGATATCCTGAAATTATCGATTTATGTGGAAAACTTTTTGCAAATTTTGGTATCATTTTCTTTGGAACAAAAAAAAAATTAAAATTTAATAATCCAAATTTGAATGTTTGGCTGATGGAATGTTAATGATTGCCTTTATTAAGTAGAACCTCTAGATATATCCTCCTTCAGGATAAATGCTGAATTCTAATACGGCTAAAGTTTCCGATTGTACAATTTCCACTTATAGCAGTTTAAGTTGTAAGGCTATATAGTCATGGTAGACATTACCTCCAGGTGCAGATAATTACTGCCAGCTGTTTAACTATAGATGGACTAGACGTCAGCTGAGATTTTTTTGGAGAGGTCCCATTATAAACAATGGATTGGGCTAGTATAATTGATATTTCCATGCACTTTTGAATTATAACCGTTCAAAAATAAATACTCACTTTCTTATTATTACCATATTTAAGAGGTCTTACCATTAGAACAACTCTCTTATCATATCACTATATTGGCAGTTACTATCAGAGTTATCTTAAAATTCATAACGTTTAGAGATTAGAGAATAAATTTTTCTCATTATTTCAAAGATAATAATTATATNTATTTGTATAAGTAAAGACCTCATATTATGAGATTAAAAGAGTGATCGGTGATGATGAAGCTATTAATAAAAGTTGTTTATGATATTCTCTTTTATGAATGGAGAATTGATCTCACTAATCTTCCTCATATAATCGTGGATAGTAAGTATCCTATTTTTCTCATTTAATCCTCGATAGCAAATATTCTACAACCTCTTATATGCACTTAATAAGCTAAGCAATATAAGCAAATTGTAATCAAAATGAAGATGAAATCTCTTTGATAGATACTTTAAAATTCATTACAAATAAAATATTTCGTATTCATCGCATTCGAGAGGGAGGATTCTATTTAGAATGTGTATATTCGATAAATCCATCCGGTATTGATGAAATAATCAATAAAATCATATAATCATTCCAAACGTTTCGATTCAAAATTATAAATTAAAAATTTTTTCATTATGCAATCTAGAATACAACTTAATTGAGAGATACAAGTCGCAAATTTTTGTTGAATACGCATCTATGCATTTTTAGCACCTATTAAGTTTATACGGAAGCTATGAATCTAGATGTTTTCGTTTATTTAATTTCGATTCGATTGTGGTTTGGATCGATTGTTGATCCTTTAAAGATACCTCATTAAGCGATCCCTTATGCACGATTTCCTCATAAGTCATCGGATTTAATCGTTTTTCCTTCTAGCTTGTTTCCTCAATTTTTGGTCGATATCGCTACTTAATACTCAAAATATGAGAGGATAATTTCCGATTTTTTTTTGAATTTTTTCTTCAAAAAAATCGAAAATCTGGTACCAATGGTTCTATTGTTTTTATCAATTGAAAAAAGTGACACAATCACTGTTATCTGATAGAGATGCAATAATATTTATTTTCAAAAAACAATAAAAAACAATAGAAATGAGAGTTTATATATATATATATATA
>QEWY01000019.1:228864-239283 GCA_006503575.1 Baylisascaris schroederi | reverse complement strand
TATATATATATATAAAACGAATAAACGAAAATTGGTCGAAGCGATGATAAGGCTAATAGCTTAATGCTTAAAATGTGAAATTTTACTCACCAACTATGCTGTATTAGCCGTTATGGTATATTTTTTGAAAATTTTAATTGCATTCTCATGCAGCAATTAGACAACGAAAGCGGTCACTCGGTATTCGGAGGAAAGTGACCACTGACCATTCGTGAACATCTAAACACTTCATTCCTAAGTAATTTTCGTAATTTTTCCCTCATATTATCTGTTTTGAAAAAATTCTGCACGTTTGCATTTAGCTGATTTAGTTTCTGGTCGTTTTCACACCACTATCGACTGATGGATCAATGAAATTATGTTATTTTATGAAATTTTCTTTTTTTTTGCTCTAATTGATTTGTTCCAAATCGTTATATTTTTATTCATTATAAATTTTTACTTTGTTTGAAGTATTGGCTATGTGCATTAAACAATGATGAAATTCCCACTGCTAGTTTTTTTCATTTACAGTCATAGGTGAGCAAAAAAATTTTTCATTTCTTTCTATTTTCTCTATTTTCTCTCTTTCTCGATCTTTTGCACTACCGAATCGCATTCCATGATCGGCTGTTTACTGAGATCTTGTGGGTTTGAACTTAGTACTTTTATTGCTTTTATATTTGAAAAGTGATCGAAAAATTCCGTCGTGAATTTTTGATGGTGACGTATGCACCCACCTTAGTTATGACGGTCTTTTTATTCGATGTAGTTTTATCTTTCACTCAACATATCCCATGTCATTTAATTTTCGGTTGTGCTAATAATTGTGTATGTAGTGACCAGTGGTCACAAAGAGGTATGCATGAGTGATAGTGAGAGAAGGGAATCAGATGAGAGAAGGACGAATTTGTCCACTATATCCGGTATACGAGCATACAGCGTAAAAACGACTCAGCAACGCTTCATTGCAATGGAACAAATTTTTTTTTTATTTCTTTTTCATGATATTCGAGCGTTGATCGCATTCCAATCGTTATATATCCACATGGTGATCCGCTTTCCATTGGTCATTCTAACTTCGCTTTAATCCACCTCTTCCATTAGCTCACACACTAATCTCGAATTTCAACTTGGCGCATCAATGATCTCGAAACGAATAACATATCTGCGAGCATATTTCGATGAACCATAAACATGTAATAAGTAGTATAGATTTGTAAATTTATAAATATAAGTTGTGAATATTGTAAGCATAAAAAATCAGACTTATTTTTCCTACATTTTCATGCAAATATAAAAAATTTTGATATATTCTATACTTCATGTGAAAAAACTATAAAAATTGAAGAAATTTCCGCTATATTTGTGAGGAAAATTCAGATTTCTTCTATGCTAATAATACCTTTTAAAAAATATTTTTTAAATCTACTAATTGACCTCATTTTTCTACCGAACACAAACAAGTTTTGTATATGCGTAACGATAAGAATCCATAATCATACTTAAGTGTCCACTTATCCAGCTATACACTTATGATTCACTTCCTTTTCGATCACGTATCATTCATCCTTAGCAAAAGAAAAGGTGATAAAACAAGAGGAATTCTTCCGCTAGTTGACAGTCTCAAGTCGACTGGCCTAATCAACGTCGTTCCTGTTGACCCACATTGAAAAAAAAGCGTAAATTAGCGTGTTTTTTCGGGGCATTTCTTTGTATATTATTGAGCGTCCCTTCTGAACAACAATTTGAACCCGTTCGTTTTATTCTGTTGAATTCCGTTACATTCATTTCGGCACTTAATTAAAATTTGCGAATTTTTTTATTGCATACAATAGAACATTAAATTGTGTGCATTATTGTTTGAAAAAAAACAACAACTGAACTGATTTTTTTTTTCTTCATTCAGATACAATTGAAAAAAGTGCATGAATTTTTTTTTTTTTTTTTTTTTTTGGTTTTTCTTTAGTTAATTTATTACGGAAATTGAGTTTTTTTTTCAAAATTGTGACTTATTCATAGAGGTGAAAATTTTTAAAAATCGATAATTTTTACGTTTCGTTTTTGATCGTATGCTTGAAAATTTTTGAATTTTTTGGGTCTTTAAATATTTTTTTCTAACAAAAATATTTGAATATAAACAATAAAATATTTTGAAAGCATTAAACATTATAGAAAATATTATTAAAGTGCATATTGGCATCAATGTCTCTATCATAGATGAAACAATGGGGAAAATTTTTTTTTTAAATCTATAATCACATTATTTTTCCAATCTATTTGACTGAAAAGAGATAAATACGATGAAGGATTTTTTTTTTCTTCAAAACAAGTTTTTTTCCACTTCGATGATTGATCCGAAAATCAGATTTGTGCTTTATGCTGATCATATATTAGTGCAAAGAGGGATATTTCTTTTTATCTTTCTATAATTGGGAGGAGGGAGGGGGGATATGAAAAAGGGAAGGGAAAAGGCGAGATGAGGGAGCGAAATGGTAAGATTGAGTAGAAAACTTCCAAAGTTTTCATCTCACAACTATTCAACTTCATCAGTGAAATTAGTTTGCTTGCTTAGAACTCAATGAAGGAATTTTCCTTTGATTTGGATAGCGTTTCGAAATCTTTCTGTTTATCACGATCATTGGATCCTACCTTGGTGCTTACCTCCATCCCTCTCCTCTTCTCCCCTTCCTTTCCCTTCCTGTACCCTCCTAAAAGCATGCAAGCATTCTTCGATAGCAGGTTTCTTGACATGAAAGTTCTGAATGGCGTTTGTTTAGTGATTTATTTTGGAGAAAAAAAATTTTTTGAAAGTTTTTTATATGAATCGAATAGCACATATGTGGGGAAATGGAGAAACACGACGATATTTATTTATATTCGTGATTTTAGATATGGTGAGTATGTGGTGTCGTATTGTATTTCGAGCTGCTAATGCCATCAAATTTGATTTTGTAAAGAAAAAAAAAATTAATGCAATTCTAAGGGAAGAATTGATAGTTACTTTAATTGCTTTTTTTAAAACTTCTTCCCCATGATATCTAAAGCAAAGCAGCCTCAATAGTAAGAAAAAACAACTTGTTACAGCTTATCGTAATGGTTTCATGCTTCCTGTTTAATAAAAATGCGCGAAGATTGTGCGGATTTGATTGAGATTTTGGTAAAGAATATCGTAATCGATTGTTGCAAGATTTCTATATCCTTGATTCTTATCGCAATAAATTCAACGGCAAAAAGAAACGTTATTTAGTGCAATGATTCGAACACTCAATTGAGGGAATATTTAAGAATTTGATTTATGAAGTGAAATATTTCATAGTAATAATTAATTTTGAAAAACCGCACTTTTTTGCAATAATTTTATTATATATATATATATATGTATACATATATATATATATATGCAGTTATCAGTTTCGTATTTTCATTTGCAACAACAATAACCCTCGATATGAATTCAGCAGTTGCGATTCGTTATTTTGCTGCAGTTGTTTCAAAAATATAACAATAATTTGCATATTATGCAAATTTTATGGCATGACCGTTCGATTACATAATATCTGATTCGTTTCATTGAAAGATGCTTGCATTATTAAGCGTTTTTTTTATTGTTTTTGGTTATATGGTCACCGAATTACAAGGTTTATATTGTGCTAACCTCTCCAACATTCTTTTCCACTTGTTGAGGCGATTCACTTCTTTCTTTAAAATATACTCGAGTCTATGAGAGTTTGCATTAATACGAGATATGAAAATCGTCCATTCATATACCGTACGATGTTTTTCATTGCTATTTTTGGAGCGCTACCTTTTTTGCTTTTTATTCGTTGTTATTTCGTAGGTGGACAGGTCAACAATTCCAAAGTCCAGTTTTTTTGTTGTGACCACTCGTGACTAAGTGACCGCTATTCGCGTAGGTCACGCCTACTCGTCGATTGTAGAGAAGCAAATCTATGAATAAGCGAACAAACAGTTTCGCTTTGTTTACTCGTTTTTTTTTTTTGATTGAACGCGACCTACCTGAACATCATTCACCAATGTATTGTTGATTTTATTAGCTTTACGATTGAAGGGGTGAAAAAAAAATTTGAAAAGAAAAACGCAATATTTTATGCTAAAGAAGAATCACTATTGTTGAAGAAAACTTTGTGTAAGCAAATTCTTAAAGCATTTTAACAAAAAGAATCTACTCTAAGTAAATGGAAATCACAAAAGTGCGAACGGTCTGCGCGCGCAGACGACAAGTAATATTATATGCAAAGAAAGATGCTGCGTGATTTGGTTTTTCATCGTTGTATTAGTACAAGACCGGATTTATTTGCTTATGCAATGAGAATTACAATGAATTAAAAAACCTCCATGCAATGGATTTGTATTTTGTTGCCGGATTGAGCGATTGGCTAGGGAATCTTATTTCACAGGATAGTTAAAACCGGTATAGGAGTTGAATTAATGAAAAAAATAATAGTTAAAAAATATCGTAATTAATATAAAATATTCATGAAGAAATTGAAATATTTCAAAAGAAATAAGTAAAATATTCAACATTATTAACTCTTAAAAACGTTGTTCAATTTTAATTATTTCAACTACTATTGCTATTTTTTTAACAGTATCACTATTATTACTTTTACTGTTATTGCTACTGCTGTTATTAACTACGAAGATATTATTGGCCAATTTTTTTTCAAATTTTAGATACACGATTACTAAATCCATGGCTTTCGGCTGCATTACTCTACCCAAATTGGATAGCACTAGGAGCAACCGCTGCGGTTACCACACCGACGTCGTTGCTTAACTTTTCATCGACAGCTGCGGCCACTGTTGCCGCATCCACCAACAATGGGGCATCGACTCACCCATTTAATACGGCAACTACCACATTCCCAACATCACTACATGAAGCGTTATTCGGAAGTGGTGGCACGATAGCAACACCAACAACTTCTGTACCTTTATCGAGTCCATTTTCTGGCATATGTCCATCGAGTAGAGTCTTCGAAGCTAGACGCTTCAGTGAGCCGAATCCATCACCACACAATTTCAATGCTGCTCGGCGCAAAAGTCGTGACGGTATGTCTTTCGAACGTTTCAGAAGTCATCGCCTAATTGATGAGTGGTAGAACGTTTCGCGAATTATTGGCACAAGCTGAGGTCAAATTAGGAAGCCATTGATTTGCAAACATTGATACGAACTGAAATGTTTTGTACATATTGAGCCTAGTTGAAGTATTATAGAGATGAGGAGGGGTGGCAAATGCTTTCCTGAGCTATCTGGATGGAATTTAGGAGAATTCCCTAGGGAAAAGACCACGGTATATCGAGAGCTCACCTATTGATTTTATCCGCTCCCCTCTAGCCGCCCGGAGTTTTGGTCTCGAGTTAGCATTTAGTTGTTCATTACATAGAGTGCATATTAGCTGCAAAAGTTAGGCTATGCTAAAGAAAAAAAACTTTGCAACTTGATTAAACTTTGCAACTTAATTAACTTTATTATAAAATAAAGAAATATTTATTTTCAGGACAGGTGACATATTTATGGGAGTTTTTATTACGATTGCTACAAGATAAAGAATATTGCCCTAAATATATCAAATGGTTGGACCATAGCAAAGGGATTTTCAAATTGGTTGATTCGAAAGCAGTATCACGTCTTTGGGGATTACATAAGAATAAACCTGGAATGAACTACGAAACGATGGGTCGTGCACTAAGGTCAGTTCTATTGAAAATGTTTTATAGTCAAACTTTTAGGCCTAGATGAATTGAATGAGTTTTGAATTGCTAGTGATCTATCAAACTCAATGACCTTATTCGATGTATCCATTTCGTTAATTTGCGTATTTAATTTGCATATTTCAATTTTAATTTCCCCTCCCTCATATTTAAATTATAGTGATGAATGAATTATTCTTATTTGTTTCTTTGTTTAGTGCCCAATGCTTTGTTATATTAATAACTTTTTCTTTGTCTATGAATGCATAACTCACAATTCATGTGGATCTTTCATTAAAGTAATAGCTTCAAACGTTGCAAAGCTATCGTCGTTTTTTTTTTTGCGAATCTAAATTATCGTGGCGTTTCTTTGCTTTCAATGCTAAAAAATAGTTGCTAGTGCTATAGTAGTCAATGCTAAAAAAATTTTTTTCTGCATCATTTTTGCATGCTATTTCCGCCAAGTTGTTATATAAGTGTTATCTCACCACGGCCAGTTTATCTTTAATAAGTTTTTATTTGATTGAATCAGTTGCTAGTCGAACTATAATATTTCTTTCCGGTCTATTGAATTCGATTGATTGCTTTGAATGTTGAATTTTAATTTTTAATAAGTTCAATAATACCAGTTTTCACTTTTTTGTTTTTTATCACTTCCCAAATTAAAGATTTAAAGTCGAAAAATGACTTAATTGTGAGGCTTCATAAATGTTAAGTAAGAATTATTTAAATGTTACATTTTGTTATTAGGCGTTATAAATAAAATAGATGTAAAAAATAAAAGCAAAAAACAGATATTCATTAAGAAATTTAGGCATAGCGTCAAATATTTTTTAATATTAATTTCGTTTCCCTCTTTGCTTTAACGTTAATTTTGCAATGCAGTGAATTGAATGAATATTTTAGGTATTATTATCAGCGTGGTATTCTACAAAAAGTCGATGGTCAAAGACTTGTCTATCAATTCGTCGATGTGCCTAAAGAGGTTGGGAATTGACCAATTCGAAAGGGTAGTGAGAAAATTTTTTGGAAATTGTTTTTTAAATATGAAAGTGCATTAAGGGTGGCATTCATACTCTAGTTTTATTAATTTTTTATTTTTCTCTTCTCCGATTCCATGCAAACTCTTCCGTTCTCAAATCAAATTTTCAAAGAGAGAGAGAGAGAGCCGAGGGAGGGGAGAGAGGGTGGTGATCGCTACTCCACTCCACCTATCTATGGATGGCTATACTCAAGTCAGCTCCATGAACAACCGATCATATTTATCGTGGAAAATCTCTTCACTCTCTTTTTTCACTTCTAATTTTCTGCTAATTCTCGTAACCGACAAATTTTTCTCTTAAAATTTTGAGAGCAGAATATTTTTTTTTGTTTTCTTCATTCATCACATCACCTCACTCTGCCACTTCTCTCTTCCTCTTTCTAGTCATCTGCAAATGTTACACTCTCTTCATTCCCTCTCTCGGAGCCAAATTTCCGCTTAACACCTCTATTCAAAATAAAAACGCCCGAAGTCGTTGACTCTCTTATATGATATATAAGTGTGAACTTTCAGAATCTATAACGACTTCGTTGCATTTCCATTTACTACATAACAAATGAGTGTCTTCTTCAGCTTTTTTAATTATGAGAAAATAAAATCAAGCATCATATTTGATAGGTTTTCGAAGGTCGAAATGATGAGGATACTCAATTTGAAGTTGCCGATTCATCAAGTACACCTGCATCGGATAGTTGCTCAGGTGTTTCGGATACCGTCGATGAAACACTTCATTTCGACTCAATTAACACATCGCCAACAAATACAACTCATTGCACTTCACCACAAAGAGTTGTCACATCAGTTAAGATGCCTGAATCACGACAAGTCGCTTGTCCTTAACCTTCTACTTACTTCTTTTTACTCAATAAATTTCGGAGCTTAATGAAAATGCATTAAAAGTGAACCATTATTGTTGTATATGCAGTGATTTTTTTTGCCACGTTAATTTGCATATTTATATTAATCAATTTTTCTATGGGTGACAATAATTGTTGTGGTCATTCCTTTAGCTAATAAGGTTCGATTTTTTTTTCTCATATTTGTTATGCGCAAAAAAAACTACTGAAATCTACTGTTGTCTTTCTTTTGCATATTCTCTATTGTATTATTAAAGTAGTAAAGATTTCACAGAATTATATTCGTATGTTTTTTTTGCCATTAAATCATCGTCTTTCGCCTTAATTGGCTCTTATTACTCGGTGAGTTTAAGTTTCAAATTTTGATGAATATAATATAAGTATATTTCTTTTATTTCTTTAGTAATTTACAATGTTCCTTCTTCAAGCAGCTTATTTAATAATAGTAATAATTACCTTCCTCTATGCTTTTCTTTTTTTTTTTTTTTTTCAGATATCATTTGTTGCAAATAATACAACCATTTTCAACGGTGTCTTTTATGAGTTGATAACGTTTTCTACGTGCTGATTTGATTTTCGTCCATACACCTTCACAACAATTCAGAAGGAATTCATTTTTGAGTTGTTTACCGATATGATATTGCTCTCTGCAAAACAAACAAACAAATAATGCAACATATTATGTCCACAAGATATCTGCTCACTTTTAACAATGCTGAGCTAATTAAAAATTCCACTAGTTTAATTTATTTTTTTTATTTGATACTTTTGCATATTTCAGATATTTCTTATTCAAGCATATTTTACTCATCGAAATTCAATGTACTAAAAAAAAATTTTTTTTTCAACAATAATTATTTTAAATCTCTTTCTAAAAGTTTTCTAAATTTCAAAAATTTCAGCGTAATTAATCAAGAGAAAAGAATCATTACTATTCGACAATGAAATCATTACATATATCCATGTGGATTTTGCCTGAATTTCGACAATTCGACAATTGAAGCCAACAAAACAAAAAATTGAATCGTTGCAAAGAGAAAGCTAGCTAAGCAATGAGTATTTATGCACATTCTTTTTTAACGGATACGCCTGAAGGTGAATTCATTTCCGGGATGGCTTCCAATACCTTTAATCAGATAACTCCACTTTCGACGCATAGATTCTTGGAGAAGCATTGGCATATTTCCAAGTGATTACCTCAATTATCACTTCTTATCTCTTTTCTCACTTCCCTAAACCACTCAAATAGCAATGATGCACCCAATGATTTATTATATTCGGAATCGTCATCTCACATTATTTACCCCTTTTAGGATTATCAACAAATTTTCAATAAGAGCATATAGATGGGAAATTCCACTTAAGAAGGTACCCAGCATGGCCCAGTTTGATAATTCCATTCAAAACGTTCCTTATGTACTGAAAAATGTTATGTACCATATTGTCACCCCCTTTTTCAGATTCGAAACCAATATGGCAACTTTAATTGTCTTTCCTTCGAATTGTTACATAAACTTTTAAATAAAGATGAAATGAAATAGTCAAAAAAAGAGAGAAAAACACCTACATGACGATGACAGCAGCCTTTTTGAGACGATATTTTTGCGTCAAAAATAAGGCGACATAAAGCTTACATCTTGCAATTAATATTGGATCTCCTATATCAAATGCAAGTCGTAATTGCTGCAAAGATATTCGACCAGCTTTCTCCACCTAAAATATGCCTTTTAGGATATTTATTCACTAAAAGTACCACAGAATATATCATAAAAACCTAAATTATAGCCATATGCTTTCATTTAATAATGTGCTCTTTATTATACTTTACTCATTTAGTACAAAACGCATATTTTTATTTCTCAGTATCTAATTTCAGATTACTCTTACCATATAATATAACATAATATTTCATTCGCGCATTCATTCATTATACAGTTGACCGTATTTACCTTTTACAGTACCCGGGAGGGGTTCTTTTCAAAATGAGCTTATATTTTTGAGGACGTCCAATTTTTCACCTCAGTCCTTATTTAAAAGAATGCATAAATACCAAGTACATGTATGATGACAAAGCATTCGATTAAAGAGAGTGTTATAAACGCAATAGATGGGGGAACTATCTCAAGTAGGTATTTTATTTGCGGAAGGGCTCCTATTTTTCAAGCATTCTAACTGGAAGCTTCGATGAGAGGTGGGCACTACAATTCAAGGGATACTTGCATCCAAGTAATTACATTTACAATATATTTGCAAACCATGGTTATTTTTATAGAAAAAAATGCCTAAAGAAAAAAGAAAAAAATCCAATGGGCATTTTCACAATTGGAGTTGATTGTCTTTAAATCACTATCTACTATAGTGGATCAATTTTTTTTAATAGGAGAAACCATTCCCTTATGAATCGGAAAACCAAAATCTAAATATTTTCACAATAATAGAAAAAATAAGAATGGAATTATCTTCTAATTTAGAGAGTAAACTATTTGCAACAAGCAATAGACTTATAGGTGTGTGGATAAATCGTTGGATCAACAAGTAAAGCAATTTGATGGCTAGCGAGTAATCCATAAAACGAGATAATGAACTAAAACTGCAACTACCCCTTTGCACTTTGTTTTCAAAAGATTCCATAGGTGCGCTTTCTATTAATTAAATATGATAATATGAAAAGTGCTTACAAAATGAGAGTAATAATCACCCATCGCTGAGAATCCACCTCCTAAAGTCGAGAGAATCCATAAACGGCATTCCATTTGCACTGAGCGATATACGAGTGAGCAAATTCGTTGATCCCTAAAATAAAATAGTGAAATAGCTAAAAAA
>QEWY01000019.1:155138-227624 GCA_006503575.1 Baylisascaris schroederi | reverse complement strand
GGGGGGGGGGGGGGGGGGGGAACACCTCTCTTATCCCATCAGTCCGTTTCTTTCAGCTATGTTATTAGTCAACTATACCACAATGCAATCATTTCTAAAGAATTAAATTTAAATAATTGCATTGCATAATCTAAGGTATTGATTAAATTGCAAATTATATTAAAAACAAACAAAACAACAATAATCAACGCTAATTCACTCATAAATAGGCCACTTTTCACAATGATAATAAATAAATATATTTCATTATAAAATCTCCGCACTAATCGAGGTTATCAGAAATAAAACATTCCACATTATTGTCAATATCTCCAGTTGTTCTATTTCACAACTTACTGTTACTCAAATAAAAATCTAACAAATATATTTCGCAACTCGCATGTAACCTTTATTGTGAAATTCTTTTCAAATTATAATATTTCAACATAATTTCAACATAATAATTCAGGTGTTCAAAAATGTTGGTACCTAAAATTTCGCCTAAATCCAAATATACTTTGTAAATTAATAAAAAATAACGGAAAAATACCACAAAGTTGAAAAAAACACGATGAAAACGCTTCAAAAATTTGCCAAAAAATGACCCGATTTCAAGAAAAAAGAAAGAGGACTTTATAACAAATTAAAAATGGTTATGCCGTATGCAAATCATAATTCCTTAAGCATTCAATACTATTCAACAATGTCACAAATAAAAGGAAATGCAGATCCCAGAGACCCCATAACTAAGTACGTCCCCCTTTAAAATTTAGGAGAACATATGTCCCTCATAAGGTTGAGAAAAATGATTTGTTTCATAAGTCTACAAAATTATAAATTACCTTAATTTTCAGAAAAAAACTACGAAAAATCACCAGAGATAACGATTTGGTCAGCTTTTGTTATCCCCATTGCTTCATCTCAATTTTCCGATAGTGAAAGTGATAGAAATTTCAAACAGCCAACAATCCGAATTGGCAGGTTAATAACTCGTCAAGAGACCACCAACTGACGACAAATCCGTCCCGCTTCTATCAATGGTGAAGAATTCCAGTGACGGGAATTCCTAATCTTCTATCCACTTTATATAGAAAGCACCAGGTCATTACTCTATTTCATCCATAACCTAGGAGCAGATTGACCTTAGCGCTACAATCGCGTTATACACAAATTCGATCAATCAACCAAGAACTAGATCTTGAACAATCGAAGCTTTCTAAGTGTGTAAGCGAAGAATGCAGGAAGAGGAGAGCGAATATTAATTGTACGTGAGCCACTCGATGCCACTGGTATAGACACTTCGCTTAGATGGAGATACATCGGTAAACGACGGTACTGATTTCCTGTAAATTTATTAGTGAATATCCCCTTTTAACGAACATATGATTTACTATTATCATCGCTTCATCGTTGTCAACATTTCGTTTTGATTCAGAAAAGATTTAAAACTCGGGTGGCCGCTAATCAGAATTTATCAATGCCAAAATTCAGGTGGTCTGACAGCCGTCTGATAAGAACGCTTCAACGATCGATAACTGAAAACTCTTCCGAATGTATGCCTTCTCACTAATTTTCTTCGAACAATGTCGTTCGAGAAATCTGTGAACGATGTCGTTCGAGAAACCTCTTCGAATAACAGTTCATTTAGAAAGTTGCAAATGTATATAAACCTCGCCGCACAAAGACGAGGAGGTGCCATACAAGAAAATACCGACGATGCTGAATGATATAAAGCAAAAAAGGTATGCATACCTGTTAATTGTAATCGCTGCATAGTGTTGTACGGAAGCTTTGGAGGACGGAACTCTTTATAGCCGCTATATTTTAAATCGCCAATAATCGGACAGCCTAGACCCAATCCGAGGTGCGAGCGAACCTGATGGCTGATATCTAAAGTATTTTGGATATAACAAAGCTAGAGGAGTCCATTTCAGTTCGGTGAGTACCACTTCCCCCTCCACCAATAGGAATACCCAATTCTTCCGTCTTTACCCAATCCTGAAATTATCCGACGAAATCACACCACTTTCCCATTCCATCAAAAATGAGAAGCACGGTACCGTCCGTTGAGAGAATATACTCAGGATTTCCGTGTAAGACCTTATCATCTCAGCGTTAAATCCTACAGGAAAACAAAACTCTTTTTGTAATCAAAAGGCGGCCATTTGAAAAAATTGCTCTAAGTATTCTTGACCCTCCTTCCTTTGCCTTCCCCCCCCCACCCTCCTCCTCCCAAGAACAATGCAACAAAGCGACAAGCAAACACAGATTCATACAAGTACCAACGCATCGAACGAAAAAATGCATCAAGAGATATGGCTATACCTTTCATAGATGATCGACCGAAGATCTAAGAAAAATAGTATAATACATCATTTTTATGAACATCCAACGGTTATTAATTACTTCAATTTAAAAATAACATTAAAATAATAAAACTTGAAATTAAATTTTTTAATATTTGTACTTAATAATAAAGAACAATAAACGCAGTAAATGCACTTTATACCACAATAATCGTAGAAAATGAGAATTAAATGGATTACCATTCCTGACAATACATTGAAGTGATGAGCACTCGCCGTTGTCCTTAATGACCCGATATTCGGTAGTTACATGGAATGGCCTCGCTTTAGAGTTCGGCATTAATGGTCGCATCTGAATCAACACATTTCGTTACCTCATTACTGATACAATTCGCTGAACTATATTCATACAATGCAAACTTTTTCATGCAAAGATTTATCTATATTTATTTATTTGCAACATGCGATGCACATACGTGTGATCTGGAAAAACACCGCCCTTTCCATCAACGAACAATTCATAACTTCTCCGCGAAGAAAAAACTGACCCACGGAAATTGTTCGTGGTGACCAGTCCATCGAGAATCGCCGTTTCATATCACCAACCGAATTCTTTTAAAAAAATGTTTGAAAACAAGAGATATGCAATTATTAGAAAACCTTACGATGAAGTCTTGTTTGTATGATTTCTTAACAAGGGGTATATTAATGACTGCCTCACTCTCTTCAGGCACACCACGCACTATCGTTCGATATCGTTGCTCCACTGTACCATCTTTATATTTCTCCATTATCGATTTCTGCACCAATTCATTCCTATAAACAAGCTAATATAGCTATATTCAGAAGGTACGTTCATAGAATTCACTGTATTATACTGAATAAAGCCCCCCCCCCCACCATTCTCTTCCATTGAGCATTATGTTGCCTTTTCACTCAGTGACTTTCCCTTATTTATTTCGTACCTCACTATATTTTACTTTCCGTTGACTAAAGATGAGATATGCGCGTCACGATGCCATTTCTACATCCCGAAACAAATAGGCCACCACTAAACTGCGATACTCTTGCCATCATTGAATGAGACATTCAAACATTTGCGCTGCAAGACATTTCCGCCACGGAGCATCTGCGCCAAAAAATTCACATTGTAGGACGTTTGTGCAATGAACGTGCACTTACGTCACAAAATATCTGAATTTGAGGACATCTATGCAACGAACGTCTATTGCTTATCCAATGAGGTGATAGGTTGAACGTTAGCATTGTGAAGAAAGAGAATCTTGTTGATATCGGCAAACATCTATCGAGGCAAACAACAATAAAACCGGAATTTTTGAATAATTATTGATAAAGGTGTGAAGAAAGAATGGGAAGTAAACCAGGAAGTAAATCTACATGAAGTAGGGGATCGTAAATGCATAAAAAACGAAAGCAAACAACAAACCGGACTGGAAAAAAAAGCGAAATGAATGAAAAAACCTGGAATATCGGAAGGAAAACCCGCATAGTGGATCGCACTCAACCCTATTCTCTACATTTTTCAATGGAAGATAAATGAGCACTAGCTAATAAATACCACAAGATGTCTTAACGCTAAATCTGTTAAGGTTTAACGCTGTGATTTGCTATTCAACAATACAGTACATAAACAACTGAAGGTGGATGCCTCCCAAAATATTTACCATTGAGATAGAAATGAAACGAAAAAAAATAAACCCCTAAAAATAAGTTCAGAGGAAGGCTTTCGTTCATTGAAAACTTACAAGATTACTGTTCTTAATTCCTTTAAACGAATATAAAGAGGTTCACGTTAAACACAGGTATATTAGAAACCTTGTCGGTAATATTCAACAGTTCGAGCAACTAAAAAATACAAATCCCCGAAAGTGCGACCTCAAAAGTGTGACTCGACCGCTCACAATCTAATCTGACTCATACAACTAATCTTATATTCAGTTAGATTTGATCGCCATTTTTATGAACTATTACATAGCAATCAGCTGAAACACTAATATAGCACAAAATAAATATTGAAATAAAAAGAATGCAAAGATAAGATATTAAAGTATTTTTGTCTAAAAGATTATGTCATCAGCTCAACCTAATAATCGCTTCTCCTGAAGCTTGTGAAGAAAAGTGTAGTAATCGCTTCTCCTGAAGCTTGTGAAGAAAAGTGTAGATGAATAAAGCAAATATCACGATAATATACTCACAGATACATATATAGCTTCATTGTCGTACCTCACTAACTTCTCTTCTTAAGCGCTATGCAACACGATGTGTTGTTAAGCTGATTTGCAAATTGAATCAATAAGGTAAGTCATAACACCTTTCATTACGAGATCGTCGAAGAAACCTCTACCAATAGGTAGTGGATACACGATGTGATCGCGATGGGCAACCACCGCAGAGGAGCTGCTTGGAAAATTAATATGAAGGATGCGAACTAAAGCATTAAAATAATATGAATTAATAAATTTTACGTTCGGGACGCAAAAGTAAGATTATGCGAAAACAGAGAAAGAAGGATAGAGAGGAAAAAAAACGCTGTAAACAGAGTAAATTAAGCAGAGGCACCACAGACAGAAAGAGAGGAACATAGAAAATATACAGCAGTTGCAGGAAGAGGTAGAGATTCCCCCCCCCCCCCCCCCTAAAAAAAGATCCCCATAGGGAAAATTGATCTCCACCATTTGTCGTGAACCGATCAGTGCAAGATGAGAAACCGACCGATACAAAATGCATTCAAAAAAAATTTTCATTTTTAAATATTTATAAGTTGAAATTGGTAGATCAATATGAGTGGCAAGATACAAGATTATTCGATCCGTTATGCACGTTATAACGATCAAATCTCTTACCTCTAACTTCAATAATTCCCGGTTTCAAGCCACTCAACAGACAGACAGAAAAAACATCACAGACATATATGCCGACATGACATCATCGGAATGCGCTTTTGCAAAGCGAATATACCAACATGCTAGGCAATGCGTTTTTTATTGAAAACTTGTCAATTATGTTCTTATAAGGTTGAAAAATGCAACATACTTTGCGAAAAGGATCACTCCGGTTAAATCCTTATCGAGTGATTTCACCACGCATAAACGTTGCACTTCCGGTGCGATAGAAGCTTTCAGATGCTGTAGTATACGATCCATCTGTGCCTGTCCCATCTTGCTACCCGAATAGGCCATCTGATACGGTTTGTCGAACGCCAAAAGATCATCTATAGCAAAATCTACTTATCGTTTTGACTAATACTTTTAATAACGATACCCTTACAGTGTTATGAGACCTCCCTCATCTCAATGATGTGACATTTACCTCACTCCACTGCCATACTAGTCTATTGTACCTGCCAAACCTTAATATTACGATATCTGCTTCAACTCAGTGCTAAGGTACCTACCTGCCTTACCTAAGTCCCTCCTTTCGAAATAGATTCGGACATAAGTAAAACCCGTGATCGAAAAAATTAGACATCAGTGTAGGCAAAAAACTTGAAAACGATATTAAATTATCAAAACAAATAAAAAACATCTCATTAAAAACATATTACTAGCTTCAGTATAATTTTTGAAAGAGGAAAGGAATGAGTGGAAAAGGATAAAGGTTGATTTTAAGGAAACGATCCACCAACCGTCATCGACAGTGCAAAAACGACAAAACTTATTAAACAATTTCAATATGAACCAAATAATATTCATACGATTTGAAGAAATATATATTTGCATAAAACTGTTATACCATCTTCGTAGATAATACGTTTGCACATCAATTCGACAAGTTGGGCATCAGTCATCCTCCATACTGGTTCAATTAAATCTAGAATTCTATTCACACCACTTGCTTCCTCTTCGGGTATCAGCTTCGGCTACAAACAAGCTTCCGCTTCGACAATATCAACAGCTACCAATAGTACAGAAGAAAATAATACTACAGAACAAATAAATATTTTTTTGCAGATTTGTCTGAATACAGCAGAAAGCAGCAGTTCTTTTTTTAAGTTTTTTTTTTTACATTATAGAAAAAAGCATGTACTTTTCAGAGGCTTTTGTCGGGAATCCTATCGGAGAAACACATCTCCACATCATGGAATACCACAATTGGTATTTGAAAGATCATGATAATGAGAAGTGAAGTGAAAACTAAAACAATGATAAATCGCCTTTCTATTTAACATTGAAGAAGTTAACTCATTCCACCCAATTTTATTTCAACACCAAGAACTTTCCTGCGTACTTTTAGAATGATTAGCATCTCAACTCTGCTTTGGATTTCGACGCATAAATATAAAAAGATAAAAGAAAAGAACAGATGAAATAAAACAACAATTCAGGTGGAATAAGAACAGATGAAATAAAACAACAATTCAGGTGGAACAATAACAATGAAACCTTATGCATCACTGATCTATGCAAACTTTTTTTTCAATTTCTGCAAAATTATTAGTTGTAAATTAAAGAATAATTAAATTTAATAAACGGTTACTTTATGTTTCTGAAATAATACTAACATAATTGAAAAAATTTCAACAACTTTCACCCAACCGAATACCACCATACTTTAATGAGAGAGAAGGTCACTTTTATTAAGTTTTGCATTTCCAGAGACAACAATAAAACAGTTCAACAAACAAACCTTTGAAATAACTACACGACGGGAATTGATTGCAGATTCTAGCTTTTGCTTATCGAGTTTTTCTTGATGAGGTTTCTGCAACGGCCGCTGCTTAGCTGCAGAATCACTGTCGAAATCGAGACTCGGAAATGTGGACATTGGCCGTTGGCTGGGATCGCTATCAACTGAATGCTGTGAAACAAAATCGACTTCTTCGACGATTTCACCAATTCGCTTAGCTTTTTCCATCCGTTTTGAGTCGCTTTTCCTTTTGCCTTTTTCACTCGCAACATTCTTGTTTGCAGAACCACTGCATGGATCGAAGCCGGGAAAACCGTATGGTGGATTTTGCTCCCGATGGCCGACTAACAACTGCTGTGATAGATAGTCCAGCTCTTCTGTATTTTCATCTCCCGTTGTCCTTTCTTTGGTTAACTTAACACCGCCCTTTATATCGTTATTACCAGCTGCGCTCCTGGAACCAATCAGCTTTAGGTAAGCATCAAGAAATTTGCCATATACAAATAAGCTGATACCTCATGCTGCGAGTTCACACAAAAAAATGCATTTATATATCAAATTATAGTTCTATTATAAAATCTTCAAAAAGTGAGTTCGACATTCATTCGGCTCAAAATGAACTAAAAAAAGCCTATTTTGCCAAAATTTTCCAAAAAAAAATTTGATGAAAAGAGAACAGCCAATGCGCCGAATATACCTAGACGCCTTTGCTGAGTGTAGTGTGGTTGGAACCCTTACACATTGGCAAATATTCACCTGCGCCATTCAACATATGATAACTGTTGGCATAGACAATATAACACAATTTAAAAAAATACAGGAAACTTGCAATTAAACTCCGATACATAGTTAAATATAATGATGCATCCTGGTTTACCTTGTTGTCCCCTCCCTCCATCTTAGTATAGACCAACATATAACTTACGGAAGATTAATTCAGCGAGCTATGTGAAGAAAAAAATCGATTTCTGATGGCAACTAAGAAAAAGTAACATAGGCGAAAAAATAAATACACTTTTGTGGCCTTCATTAAAACTTTCTGATCAGAGTGAAATAAAAATTATTTTGAGCGGAAGCATCGTTAAATATTTCAGCATCCTTCATTTACACTTTTATAATAGTAATCGGTGATCGCTTCACAACGATTGACATTCATTACGAGTAAATTTGCATATTCGGTATATTCATAAGCAAATTTAAACGTATGTCAATGATCAATTTTTTTTAAGCAGGAGAAAAAGCTAAACAACAGAATATTGTCTGGTCCCATCTATAGTTCTATTCGATTTCTCTATCTTTAGCGCTACAGGTAAAGTACTCACGAATCTAGGGGATAGGAGCTAGAAGAACGGACCTCAGATAAACTACCAATTCCACGAACCTCTGCTCCTCCTCCTCTTCACCACTTGTGCGCATCTGCGGATCAACGTTGGAACACACGCAGCAATTGCTTCCTCTCCCATCAACCCGGTCTTTAGGCTATTTCATTGCAGTACCTGGCATTCTTCTGTACTCTATCGAATGAAATAGAACAGGCTGCTACCTTTTGAGGTGAAAAACTTAGCGCACCTGCATAAAACATTTTGCATGCTTTCGTAAATTGCATCAATATGAGGATGGATGTGGCTGACGATCATTCAATCGGAATCCACTCACCTATCTGTTGATGGTAATGCAGAAGGTGTGTAAGCAAAGTATTGTTGCTCGATGAATGAAGCGTCATCAGTGGCTTCTGACTGAATCATATCCGAATCACCGCCATCTTTGAATGCTTCAAAGTATTGTGACTCGATAAATCCAACTTCAGAATGCGTCTTCCGTTTCTTGCTTGATTTAGCTATCATATGCCGAGGTAAAGGTGAATTTTTGATATGCTCGATCCCAAAGAAGTCATCTCCATCATTCTCATCTGCTTTCATCTGTAAATATATCACCTATACCACATGTTAAATCATCCAAAATATTGCGAAATGTGCACTGCAAACATTGCAAAACAATACAAAACATCACGAGTGAGCAAATATGTGTGCGCGCTTGTCTGTGTCTGTCTGTCTGACACTTTGATCCTCAAGCCACAGAAGTTACATCAAGGAAGTTCTATAGATTTCATTTACAATACGAGGCGATGATGCATTATTCTTTCGTAGTGATCTATCATCCTTCAACGTTTAAAAAGACAGAAAAATTTGCAAATCAATTTGGCTTTACAATCTATCAGTTTTGGCCACAGTGTATCCATTTTTCAACTCACAACATCAAACTTTCGGGTGAAACATACAATCCATTCTCAACCATTCGTCTCAAAATGCCTATTCATAATACTATACAAAATTATAGCTCAACCGAGGAACCGGAAGTACTTTTTCTGGATGTACCCAGGTCCTCTGCAATTGTACCATTTTACCTTCGTCAAAAGAGACAATTGTTACATCTTATTCTCACAATTATTCCCCCATATATGGTACTTTCCGGTTCTGCCCACCTTGATGCTTATAGCATATGCAACTTTAAAGAAAGAACGTATGTTTCAAAATAGGCATGGAGAAGGGGGTTAACACAACTTCCACATTTCAAGATAGAGGCATATTCGAGAGAAAAAAATATGGGATGATGGGGAGGGGGTGGAAAGAGAGAGGGCGCTTACATCCGCATTCTGCTAATTTACTGAATTCGGTGTAATAAAGCGCTAGACGGTCGACCGATAGTGGACAAACTTGAAATGGAGTTTATATTTGAGCCGAACGAATAGCGTCAGCCATCTTCCAAAATACATGTGTATTCGAAGAGACGTGCAAAGGCGGGGGGTTATTCAAAAATTGGGAGGTACTCTCAATCAAAAAAAAGAACATTTCAGCTCATATGCTTTAATAATTTAACGGGGAAAAAGGTCTTAAACTAGAGTATATTGCACAGACTTATTATTATTATTATTATTATTCTTTCAAAAGCTAGAACTCTTACATCCTTTCGACTTTAAAATTCACCATGGCATATTGGGATGAGATAAGTGGTTCCTTTAAAATGGGATCCTAAAATCTTCACAAAAAGTATTACGACAATAAGTGACACATGTCTCTATGGTCCTTGCACAGTTGGTAGCACACGTTTATATAGCTACATATACACAGATGATATCCGTCTTTGCTCGGATATAGGCATATGACCTGTCGTCGAGTTCAGTTATATGTCCTCAAGAATTCACTTCTTACATAGGTGGTAAAAACCATCATTACCTTCAGTAACCGAAGTACTTTTCCATTTGAATAAAGAAGAAAAACTGTCCGTTAGCATGAATTCACTGTTTTTTTTTTCGCTACTTGTTCNGTTTAGAAAATGAAACATGCTGGACACTTGCGCCAAAAGCATAGTTGTCCTGTTCTATTGTGTACTTTTCAATTCATTGTATATTGAAAATTACAATAACTACGCCATATTATTATCCAGCTGGCTGTCGCTAATAGATACACATGCGTATTGCATAAATTTTTCAGCAGTTTGCGCTAAATTCGATAGCATTCCATCTATGGTCGAAATCGTGAACAAATCCATTTCTGAGCGTTTGAAGATGAGCAAATGCAGAGTACCTGCAAGCAACGAAATAAACTCAAATATAGCCCTATGAAACAACAAAATACAAACATAATCAACGAAATCCGCTTATAACCATATAACTGTTAACGAGTGATGTGTTGTGATCGAATGAATTTTATGATAGCAGTAATCATGGTTATGTTCATTGTGTAACAGATTGTATGCGTGCTTACACTTGTTTCATCTTAATGTGGTATCTGCCCGGTGTGGATTATGACCTCCCCATGCCTTCGGGGCCGTAGCCGAGGCTGGAAAAGGCTGCAGTATTGCTTGCTATTCAATGTGTTTGTGGTTCAGTACTCTCCGACCTCTTTTCACTGCTTATTCCATCGATGCCGTCCCCGTCATGTTCTCCTAGGCAACTTTCTTCAACACTCGCCAACGACTTTCCAAAAATTTCCTGTCATTAATTCTGGCGTTGAATTTCGAACATTTAAGTTGACTTTATTTTTTATTAGAATGCTAAAATATACGAATGTGGCGCTATTAGGCAGTTTTGTCGATTTACTTCATAAATATGCATAATGCAATCTATTGAAGACCTTGCTTTTGCAGACTTGCAAAACAGTTGCAAAACAGATTTACAAGAGTATGTTATGATAACACCGTCCTTGATAACTCGTATGTGATTCAGATGTTGAAAACAGGCAGACGGTGAATGCAACCGTGAACAATCTGTTTAAGGTAAAACACTTCGGTACGGTAATTTACGGTAAAAGTTTACGGTAAATTTCTTTGATTCTAGAGAAAGTGCTGATCCGGTAATTAAACAATATTATATGCTACCTTTCACAGGTATTCGATAATACTGTGATTACGATAATAGCTGATAACCTTGTGTATACGATAGCAATTTCCGATAATCTTTATTTGTATGTGTTGGTTTGTGCGATAGCATAGACAGGCATCGACAGCTGGCTGGCATATTTAAGTGATCGCGCAAAGCTCGCTCGCTGCCGATTGTCATTAAAATGGAGCCGAAATATTTTGGATCTTTATTTGAAAATAGTCATTTTCCTGAAGATATCTCGTCGAATCAGGTGAAATATAAAGTTCCCATTCTGTAAATCTATTTTTTATCATGAATTTTGGCCATTGTTTGTTCAAATCAACTAAATAGGAACGGCGCAGATCGTTTCAATTCACCTATATCATGCTTTTTCACATGTTATTGCCTATTTTTTCATTGAGAATCTGTTGCTGCTGCTGGATTTTTTGCATTTGATTTCCACGATCCTTCTTGGCAAAAGTTGGAAAAGAGATCCTAGGTGATCCCCCCACATAATTACCAGCAATCCTTCAGGAACTCTTTCTCCCCACTTTTTCTCCGCCGTTTCCTATTTCCTAGGTTGATCTCTTTCAAGCGGTTTCATTCTATTCCACAACCAGTCAAATACGGTTCAAGATAAACGTGCCTTCGTTCTTTTACTTGTAAAATATTATAAAGTAGAAGAAAGACAACAAAACATCGCAATAACATGTGAATAGTCAAGTGCATTAACCAAGGTGAACCAATAACAAATGATACTAGCAGAAGATGGCTAAATCTGAGCTGGATTGAGGAGTTATATGAAGAAGGAATGATTAGGTGAGAGCTAGAAGGGATGTATGTTGTAGCAGCTGATGATAGCTTTCTGCATGAGTTGCAATAGCGTAGCCATTGCAATGCCATTTTCTGCATGAGTTGCAATAGCGTAGCCGTTGCAATGCCATTTTCTGCATGAGTTGCAATAGCGTAGCCGTTGCAATGCCATTTTCTGCATGAGTTGCAATAGCGTAGCCGTTGCAATGCCATTTTCTGCATGAGTTGCAATAGCGTAGCCGTTGCAATGCCACTTTTTGCAAGAGTTGCATTAGTAGAGCTGTTGCAATGCTGCCGACGGCTATGCGTGTGCGCACATTTGTCAATAGTGCACACTGCGCACTCTTCCGATGAATGAAGCTCGATCGAATCCCACACATCTCTCTCGCAGACCTCACTTCCATTCAGCTTTTCAAATGGTGGAGCCGTCTCCAGCTTTCTATCCTTCACTCTGTATTCCACACATTTATTGATTAGGTGCTTGTCGAAATATTGATTTGCCTGAAACGGAGATGGCAAGAAAGGTGGCCTTAATCTTTGATTCAACCTTCTCTATCCTTCCCTATTGCACTGCTATTATTTCTCTGAAAATATTGCCTACAATTCATTTCATTGCGTCACTGTAAACATATGGCAAATTTAAATAATAATTCATTTATTTCATTTTCAAAGTTAAATTTCATAAGATCGATTGAAAATTTTTTATTTCATTTCTACTGGTTATTTTATTGAACGATATTTCTTTTAATGGGAAATTTTTCGAGTGAAGTTTCTTTTTTTAAAATTTTTTCAGGATTTTTTCAAGTAAAAAATAATGTTGAATTGTTGATTTCAATCGGTCGTAAATTTTTGAAGTAATTATTGCCCATGAATGTTTGCTTATGAAAGCGAAATGCGATGGGCTGTTGACAGCGTTCACTATGCACACTGCGATCATTAAAAATGTCTACATTTCATCTCTGCTTCATAATGTTTATTTACTATTTTACCCAAATTTAACTTATATTTACCCGAATGTACTCAAATGTACCCGAATATACCCAAATATACCCGAATGTACCCAAATGTACCTGAATATACTTATATATACCCAAATGTGCTCTAATCTTCGCCTTTAACAGTCTATATACTTTCTCATTTAACGTAATTCATATTCCTATCGTTTCTTCGTTTGAAGCGATCGCTTACCTAACAGCTCTAATTTCACCTTTCCGGGTATTACTGCAAATTTTATGATGTATTTTTTTCTTTCTTCTCTTATAACGATGAAAAGATCGATCATCTGAGAAGTGACGGAACGAATTTTGACCATCCTTATAGCAACAATAAGAGTGCTAATATTGTATGCTTTATAGTTTACATTTTTTTTCCTGGAAACTCTGGATCGTTTGGAAAAAAATTAGAATTTCGAATTCAAATATTCGAATTCAAAAATTCAAATTTAAATGGGACGAAGTTTCGCCAAAATGCGTTTTTTTTCAATGGAAGGGTATTAAAAATATTGGCAAATACCATAGCCTTATTGAACATTACCATAGGCTTTGTTGAGAATGAGAAGAGCTTATGCATGAGAACGTAATCGCCGCTTTTATATTACTTTAGCGAAAATTAAGAATGAAGCAAAACGACCTGTTTCTTCGATCTATGGCACTTTTTAGTGTTATATTTATGGTCGATTCTGATTCGAAGCTGAGCATTCAACTATTTTCCACATCAGCCAGATATAAACCCTTGAAATATTGATAACTGCTATCAGTTATGTGGAATTTCAAGCGTTACAGTCAGTAATTATCTCAGCACGTAAATCTTTATAGTTCGTTAATATCAATTGTTATCACTCTCTATTTCATGTGAAAATAAGCGAATCGCCGATGCATTTTTCAGTTGCCAACACGAACCGGAAAGCAAATGGATAGTGAAGGACGTCAGCTTCTAAACACATCACATAGCTGTATTATTAACGTCTCTAAACATCATCTGCATCTAGTCTTGCAAGCGCTCGTTCGTGTTCTCAAAGCTGTCAACGCTAGTGTATGACCTATGACCTTACATTCCTATACTGTCCGAATGATGTATCATGACCTAACACTCATTAAAAATTTGCATAAATGTTTGAAATAAATTAATTTCGATTATTATAAACAAATAGGAAACATTCAACGAGCGAATACGGCATATGTTTTTTTTTTCTAATCCACCTTAGCTGATAGTGAATTGTAATAATGAGAGTTTAAAAAAATATCATAAAAAGTACTCTTTTTCGTGCAGCTGTTGAGAATATCAGCGTATCGAAACGGCAGACAAGCAGTATTCGGCGATCGATGACTAAAAGCTAAATCAAAGACCACCTAAGTAGTCCATAAACAAAGACAAATATATTAGTAGACTCAAGTCCAATTATCTGAATGGTCTAATAAATAATTTCTTTCAGAACTAGAAATACTCTTCACAATATCTTCAATTAAAGTCTAAGCTCTCTAGGAGAAATTAGAGGCATCGATAAGGGTTGAAAATTGAAGTGATGATGATTGAAGAGAATAAGGATAATAAATTTTGAGAAGAGAATAAAATAAAGAAATACTAAAAATAGCTATGAAATGAATTGAATCTTAAATCCTCAACATTTTTTTGAAGGAAACAATGCACACATACACTTTTTTTTCAAGGATAGATGCAATGAGAATATGTAAAGGAATATTATCAGTCCTGTTTACTCAAAATTCATTAATTTTTTTCTTTCATTTAATGGAATTTTGTTTTCAACGAGTAATTACCACCTAAAATTATCGAAATTTGTTTCATTGTTCAGCGTTGGACATCGGAAGCAGCACTCGTACAATCACGTCTTGTCGTACTTGAGACTCTCTTCGAATGTCTTTCTGAAGCCGAAGTTAGTTCCATTAATAAACACTAATTAATTCTTTTTATATATTCTTTTTTAAATTCAATTCTTACTTGAATTCAAGTTATTTATAGTTCGATCAATACTCATAATAAGTATATAACGTCGCATTGAACATAGTCAATAATAATGTATCATATTCACCTGATTCATCTAACGACCCGTCCACTCGACGAGAGTCGCCGCGGATCTGTCGAGTTCTATTCGCTACCCGACCTTGTAGCAATTAAGGTTTGCGGTTATGATGCTCGGGTTGCTAGCCTTATATCCGCGATCTGTCTTCCCCCACTTAGCCGGGATGGTCACTGAGGATCAGATATGCAATCGTCACGGTGTGACCTACTGGGAGCATTTCCACCACGGTAGGGCCTAATATAGCACGGTTTGTTTAATTACTAAAGATGCGACTTTAAAAAATCACTATTTATTCGTCATGAATTTTCTTGATGAGCCTATTCTTGAAAAAATCGAGAATATCGAGTAATAGCTAATTTAAAAGACTATATGTTTTATTATAGAGTCCAGCTGGTCGCAGTGTGGAACGGGAATGTTGCATGAAGAATGTCCTAGAAGAGATGAGTGGTCTTGTTGGTGGTAGCGGTGCAGTCGCCGAGAAAGCGGCTCTCGTCGTTGGAAGAGTTGGTGCTTTGCATCCGTCGTTGATGCTCAGTCGACTCGAGAGAGCACTTCACGCCCTACATACCGAAGACACACCTGAAGAGCAAACCGATTTAGCACTCTCCCATCTTTCACTGATCGGATTCGTTCCATTTGAATTGGAGTATATCACCAAGATTCTAACGCAGGTATGCTTGACTTACCTGGCGGAGTTGGAGGGGGGGGGGAAGGGGACAGCAGGAAAAGGGAGTAGCAAGATGCTTTCTTAAAGGTTTTTGGTTAAACCTTTAAGGATTTTAGAAGTTCCTATCGAGCGATACGATTCACGTTTTCCGTTTTCCGGACGATTCTGAATCAAGGATATTTTCATTATTACTAGTTATAAAAGATCAAGAAAAGATCAAGAGCTTATATACATGAAGATAGGGCAATAGTAATAATCCAAAATACAAGTCAAGTGAAAAAAAATATCATTCCGATTTATATCGTTCGTAGAAATTTTCCGCTAAAACATTTTTCTTTCCTTTTTTCTACTTTTCCTTACTTCTTTTCCCTTCATCTATAAGTTTTTTCCTCCTTTTCTCACTTCTTTCTTCTTTCCAAACAATTTGCTATTTCCTTCAACTTCCTTCTTCTCCCCTCTAAGGTCCAAATCAGATAGGTTAGCATTGTTACAGGTAAACCAATATTGGCAACCACGTAAGGAACACGTGGAAAGTGTTTGCAATATGATATCGGCTGTACTATGGCGGTGGATTGAACGCTGTCCGGATGAGTTCTCCGCATTGCAGCACTCTCCACAACATCAACTCTCTGGTATATTCTTGAATGACGATTTTTAATATATTGTTAGAAGGCATAATTTTTTTTATGATACTTCCGAAATAATGGCGACTCGATCTTATCTCTTAATTATTTAATCTTAGTTTGATTTACCTAATTGGTATTATTCAAATTGTTTGACCACCTAAAATATGTTTATTTAATGCCCAATGTAAGTGTCGACATATAAATTTATAATTTAATTAACAACTACTTATGTGACACTTGAAAATAGAATAGAACTCCTTACAAAAAATATTTGCATATGAAACAGTGCAAAACATTCCTATATAATAAACAAAAGACATATAGGGTCTGTTCGATTCTGGATCTCAATCCTTGAATTTATTTGGCGGCATATTGATCTTTAAGGAGTGCATAAAAAACCGTCGGCTCACGTTTTAAAACCACTTAGTACCAAAAAGCCCTAATATCATTGACGAGCGGAAGGAGGGCGCCTCAAGATACCTCTTCGCCTTCCTCGATTTCCGCTGTCCTCCCCCTCCTCCACCTATTGAGCCGAATTGCAAAGAATGTCCTGAATTTTTGAGTGATTAATAAGAATTCAGCAAATTGCTTTCTTTGCAGTCAACTCGTATTGTTAGTCCATAAGTGTTGAAAATCGAAATTTTGGATACGGTAGCCGATTGAGTGCATAAAAGTTATCTCTACTGAATAAATTTTGATTTTCGAAAAGAGAAATAATGAAAAAAGTTATAAATTAGGAGCAAAAGCAAAAAAGAGATCAAAACATTCGGAGATCGGAGTTTAAAACAATCGGTGCAAAAAAAACCGGACTTCAATTGGAGAAAATTTTGAATATGAGACTTTTTAGCTGATATTCAATACTCAAATAATTGGAATTTTATTTGCAAAGAATTTCTTTCAATTCGTAATTTTATATCTTTCTCTCCTCTTCTCATGTGATCTTTCCATTTTGTTAGAACGGCAAATCATTGCAGATATCTGTGATGGATTATTTATGAATATGAATACAGCAGAGTTACGTCGTCGTGGACATTGTTGGCCTGTGCAAATGTTACTAATCGCCGTTTCGCCGGTAATTTCTTCAAATATTTGATTTTCATTTTAAAAAAATTAAAAATTTGAAAAACGTTCCCTATTAAGAATTGCTTCTAATATAATACTTCTAACATGATATTTTATATAATATTTTGGTTAAGTATGTCACAAATATTATATATTACCGACCTATAATACTAACCTAATCTTTAGTAGTAGTATAAACTCTAATCCCGTAGACAGGTAGTGCATATGTAGAGGTACCCTCATATACTTTCTGATTTTCAAAGAGGAATCGGAAGTTATAAATAAGAGGGATATTTATTTATTTATTTATTTATTTATTTTGCTTTTCTATTCCATAATATAAATTTGTTCGTTTGAATAAATATTTTAATATTCCAATTACAGGGCGGATGTTTGAAAGCACGAAAGTGCAAATATATGTGCATATTTTGATCCCGTAATGTTTTTTTCTACTAATATGCAATTTCCGTTTTAACTATTATGTAGTAAACTTCTTTCCTTGTCCCTATGCTGGTTGCGGGAGGAGGTGATTATCTACTCGCTTCTCAGTAAATTCAATAGATTTATTTATGCTTTTAATTAAACGATCAAAATTCGGCTGTAAATATGGCAAATTTTCTTGGTCAGCATGTCTTTCCGTCAAAGGAATTGATTCATTAAAAAATAAACACACTCTAATTTGCATATCTCGATACGGAGCTATACTTTCATGTTGCCGTTGTCAATAAAAATAGGCCTATGTGAATCTACTACCCACTTTAGGAACATATGCCTTAAACGATTTATGCAATGAAAAGCAAGCAGTAAGTAGCTCATTTAGCTGCAACATCTACTCGAAACACATATTCCACAAGTTCCGAGCTTGCATGCAGATGTAGTTTTACGTTGTCTATAAAGATATGGCAATAATCGTTCGAAAAAGAATGGATCTAATGGCTGTATGTTTAGTGCTCCTTAGAGGCGATTGCACATGCTGATTTGGATTCAGTGAATCTTCCTCAGACAGTCGTTATAAAGGTATGCTTAATAAAGGTATTCCATATTTCTCAATGTACATCTATGAGTTACTGCTAATTGCTTTGAAAATAGCGATAAATCTAATATAGCTAGATGCACTCAAAATTGACACCTCTACTGCTTTGAATTTCTTTAGTAAGCAGTAAGTTTGTTTCGATGCAAAAAAAAAAGATTCATAAAGTAATTTAAATAAAATTGGCCTTGCATTTATGAGTGTTTTTTGGCTTAATGATATAAGAAAGCCGCCTAGCAACTGAACGAACCAATTTCCATTATTCAATCTGTCAATGCCGATGAAATATTTCATATACTCGTCGAGACGGTAAAATGTTGCCTAGAAACAAGACGAAAACCCCTGTGGTAGTGATTACTTAAGAGCATAGGTATTTCTTAGGATGCTTCGATTACTCCCACCTCTCATCCCATCACCCTTCTGACACCTCCCATAGAGAAAAAAGGTGAAATAACGAAAGTTTTGAATAAATATCTCTCGTCACATTACCAAGTCAGTCTCAGTCATTTTAGTATTTCTATGTTTATTGAATAGCCAATAGTAGTGGAATAGGAGGCATTAAATATACGTATTTCTAGACTACTACGTTGATCAATAAGTGATTTTATTGTGTGGAATCTTGAACTATTTGCGTTTTCGCTTTTACTTTATCAGCACAGGAATAAAACACCGTAATGAATCCTGAATCAGGCTTTTTTTTTTTGAAGCGTAAAATTTTATGCTGGTAAGTTCGAGTTGTTAAAAGTTTTTTTTTTTAAGGAGAATGGTGCTCATTCTTTGAATAAACCTCAAACGTTTTGATTTCAGTTTAAGAATTTTTTTGAAGAGGATAGGTTGGTAGGAGGGGGGGGGGAGGAGCGGAAGAAGGCTGGAGAGCGCTCCCCCCTTTATTTTCAGGTTCCCTTCCAATAATGTTTGATTCGTCTAGATCCAGGAGAGGTGTTTCATTGCAGCGTCAATTCGTCGACGGTGTAGTGAGTTGTGTTCAAGCGTGTGGTTCGGGTGCAAGACCAGTATGGACCAGTCAACTACAGTATGCCTGTCATGCTGCTGTCAATCTTTGCAAGTGTGCCACCTATGTGAATCTATCAGATTTTTTTGTCTTCAATGTTGTGCAACAACTTATCGAACATGTCAAGGTAATTAAAGATCACTTTTCGTGTTAAGACAATCGGCAACAAAGGCTTTTTCGATTGGTGCCAAATTAAGCACGCAACATAATGAACAAAAGAAACAAAAGATATAACCTGAAATTAAAAAAAAAGAAGAAAAAAATCTCTTTTGGTAGAGTTAGCAGTGCTAAGATGGCTGACGGTATTTTAAAATGATGGTACTTCAAACACTGTATTGCTAGCGTGAAGTCAATTTACTCTTCATTAATACTCATTAAGATAAATTAGGTCGGGGTATATATTATTTAGCTAGAAGATGCTCACCTAATAGAGAGGATCCACAAGTCTAGCATAATGTATCCATAGAAATAGTTTGCTTCAAGCTCAGGCCATCTGATATCCGTTTGAGTGATCGTTGAGTAATAGTGTTACTACTATAAAAATTATAATTAGCACTATCGTATGTGATAATAAGAGATTTGAAGTGGTTGATTTGATTAAGAGATGACTCTCATATTTATTGGTTTCAGATCTTGAAAAATCGTTTTCCCTAAGGAAATGGGAATATTTATGAATGCGCATCTTTCGAGACACCGCAATGCTTTATAAATGAATTTTGGTCATGCAAATTTGATGCATATATGCTTATTTTAAGAGTATATATCCATATAATGAGTAGCTTCCTTATACGTTGCTTAATTTTTTCAGGTTATTTTTAAAATATATTCACAATCCATGTTTGGGAGGAAATATCAGTCTAAATTGAGGTCAAATATATTGAAGTTGCGTTAAGATTAAACTAAAACAATTTAGGGGGAGGGGGGAGGGGGAGTGTTACCTTAATACATAAATTATTTATGTATTTAGGTTGTACTTCTCACTGGAGCTCGACCTCGAGAAATTGCTCGTTCGGTGCTTGTCGATTGCTTTGTTGCGTTATTTCGTCTAAAATTCGATAACGACGTTTTTCGTGTATGCTTAACGTCTTCACAACCACTTCTACAGCTCGTTCTTATTGATGCGTTGCATACGATTTCCGTACAGGTTAGTTCTTCAACTTGGTCTATGGAAGGAACCGATTATAAACGCCCATTTACAACGCAATCAGATAAAGCAAATCTTTTGTCATAAAATGAAGGAACTCACTCCCCCCGTCCCCCCCCCTCCCCATCCCTCATTTCTTTCGTTTTCTTCATTGCAATTATTTGCATTTTTTTTCTAATCGTACATTTCACATTCGTCGACATATTCGTCGACATGCAGTACTGACCTGAAAAGTTCTGTACCGACGACGACGATTAATTGACCACTCTTATGCGAAATCAGCCGTTCTTTTTCTGAATAGGACTAGCACCGGAAATAACTGAAACGATTGATCATCAACTCCTCACTAAGTGCTGTTTTATTGCAGTCAGCTGTTCCGCATTGCAGATGGTCCTTGATGAAGCGACGACCTCTTTTCCATCGCTCTTAGATATGATTAGGTTTTTTATATGGAAATACATTCAGAGAAACGATCTGCTTCCCAATAGTATAAACACTCATAAATATTTCGTTCATTCTTTTTCCGGATATGCATGGCTACCTTTTTTTGCGGTGATTCGAATAAACCTTTCTTGATGCATCATTGCATTTCAAAAATGTCCTTCTTTCCAGTCGACTTCCCCTACAACAGAATTGTTCGTTTCTCAATGCCTTATGCTCCGGCCATATCCGCTTACTCACCTGCCAAAGAGGAGGCCATATACGATCCCTTCACTATAACTAGTGATCCAATCAAATTGAACTGTGCACTGGAAACAACAGCTCAATATTCTCAAACATAAATACAAATCAAAATTGAAACGATTTTCATGAAACTTTCTCGTTGAATTTCCATTCCACAAATCAGCTATTTGCAAATGAATACTAATACCGAGCAGTTGAGAATCGACGGCCATCAAATCGTTTGCAAACGATAGCGAAAATAAATATGCTTTCAAACGAATACAACAGCATAATAATAAAGTCACCAAATTCGGCTCATCTTCCTATTAGTGTTTCACGGGTATGTGTTCCATCGAATAGGATTTTTTCTCCTTTACCTATAAAAAAAATTTATATTGCTTTAAATTCTAAATTATTTCAATATTGTTTTTTTTAATCTATAAAAATTTATTTACTATGCAAACAATGAAACCATTAAAAGGGGTTTTCCATATTGTTTTATTTCATATTTACAGGTAAATTCAAGTAAATTAGATAGATTCGCCGAATTATTTGACAAGAAAAAATTCATAAGTTAGATTCATTGTCTGCTATTGCTAATATGTACTAATATTCTTTTTGTTTTATTTGTTGTTTCTTTTTTTTTAATTTCTTGATATTTTTGATTAAAATAAACATTTTTACTTTCAGAGTTGGCATAAAATGTCTGGGAAGTGGCGTTCCGATCGATGTTCGATCACATCGATCAACGCAGATCAATGCTCTCAACAGACGATTCTGATCGCCATTTTAAAATTAATTACCACTCAACCAACATTACTCATACGTCAGAGAGTATGCATTAGAGAATCATTTGCTGTTTTATGTAGATCATTTATATCTGTTTTGTCTACAGATAACAACATCGAAAGATTGCATATATGAGGTTGTTCTCAAAAAACGGGAAAAACTTAAAAACTATGCTGGATAAGACGTTGACGTTTCATTAAGCAGCTATTCACCCACAAATAAGCAGAATCGAAAAAGCATATATTGTGCCAATCGAACTGCGCTTTTGCATCCCGCTTAGCTGACCAACCGCTTTTGAAAATTGCCACAAAAAATAATATACAAGCAATATAATGCATTCATATTTCATTTGTTCCTTTCGCTTTTATAAAATCCTCTCGAAAAGACCGCTCACAGTGAGATCATCGTAGGCGTAAATTATATAGACCAAGTTTTGCAACGCTAATTCAGTGATTGTTTGAGCTGAAACTCACAAATAAACAGACAAACACACACATATATAAATGCATAGAAAAGGCATTTTAGTAATATGTTCTTATAAAACGAATTTATATAAAAATACAAAGAACAGTGCATTAGAGGTTGCAAATTTACGTAATCGAACTATAACGCAGTTTATTTCAGATGCATATTTGTTGGGCTATGAGAGAAAATTTTTTCTTCTTATTGGAGTGCCGTCAAATGTGGCCTCCTATACTCCCTTAGTTTTCGCTCTAATTTTTTAATGTCGATCCAGATATAATCTATATAAAATTTATCAATTTGCTTGTATTTGCGACTTCTAGATGTTCTCTCTAGAAAGCAATACTTATAGGCAAGTGAAGAGGAGGACTGTATCGAAGGAGTGGTCTCTTGTTTGGTGTTGCTTATCGATCATCCACTTCTTCAGACGTACTGTATGCAAGCGTTACTGTCATTGCATACAGTAATCCCACAATGGAGTTCACAGTCGCCTGAAAGAGCGCTACGTACTTTCTTCTCCGTTAGGTAATCATCGAAATTGTTTTAAATGTTTTTAACTTCGCCAGATTATTGTTTTTAAATTTATTTGTTGAGTTGTTTGTTGATTCATTTATTTTTTTAAAATTTATTTATCTATTTTTGAGGTCTCGAAATATGGAAAATATATCGTATATGCAAATATCAAAATGAAAACAAGCAACAGACATACAAATGAAAACAAGTAAAGATACAAATGAAAATCAAAAAAATGAAATATCAACAAGTAAAGATACAAAAAAAAATGAAAAAAATATGCAAAAAAACATACAAATGAAAACGTATATGCAAATCAAAAAATGAAATATCAAAACAAGCAAATATGGAAAAAAAACATGGAAAATATATGCAAATATGAAAAGCAAGAAAGATATCGTAGCAGATAATACATAAGAATATCAAAAATGAAAACAAGTAAAGCAACAGACAGGTCGATAGACATTCAATGTTAAGAGGTGCTGTTGTATGAAAATCGAAACGACTCAACCACAACTTGAAAGATGAACAAATAGGTGCATTAATGATACCAGCGGAAAGCAAATCGACAACTACAGTATCAGGCTCCTACAACAGGAAACTGCTGACTGTGCAGAATATTGTTTGTGATAGAATATTTTTTACTGAATTAAAATTGAAGCTGGCATTAATTATAGGTATAGGCAAACTGAAACATTTCTGAAAACAAAATACAGGGAAGTTGAGCTGATTTTATGTGATTTCATTTTTAAAATTTCCAAGCTGTTATTGACAGTTGGTTGGTATGAACTAAAGCAAACTGTGCAAAATGCGATAGGAGTGAATATGTATTTTGACATTCTTTAATAATGTAACCTCAGAAAACAATTAGGGAGTTCGAGTAGGAGCAGCTGTATAGAAATTATTTACCAACATTTCAAAAATAATACGAAAAATGCGAAATTACATGTTTTACATTTTCAGGTCCAGGTGGCTATTTGCATCAAATGGCTGTTTTCTTTAATTGAGTATAAAAACGCTTTGAAATCCGAATTGATAAACAAGGAAATTTAGCTTCGAAATGCTTTAATATGATCTGATAGAAAAAACCGATAAAATTAGCATTGTCAGTGTTTTGTGGTATTTACTTATAGCTTCATGTTTCACAGATATGAATGTTATAGAGAACCTTATCCTTGATGGAATTCAATAAAATTCATTCGAACGAATTTTACAGGTCGAACAGATATGTGCTCGTAAAATTGTTTATTTTCAGTTCACATATGCTGTTCTCGGTATGTCAAAAGTTGATTCATTTTCAAATTGGCAATGCGGAAAATGTGATAAGTTGGTTGAAAGTGATTATGGAACGACGTATTGCATATATGCGAAGTAATTCGGCTCTTATAAGTGAGCAAATAAGCGGTGATGCGATGACCACACAATCACTTGTTAAGTTTGAGGTTTGATTTAAGGCCTTTATTGATGAATTCTATGTAATTTTGTTGCTGAGACTTTAAATTCCACTCTAGGTTTTTTTAAATATTCCCCTTACATCCCTTCAAATTCCCTTTAAATCATTTCAAATCCCCCTATCCTTTTCCATCAGTTTTTTAGGTTAATGGAAATTAGGTAATAAAGGGTGATTGAGCGATTAATCCCCTATCCAGTGTGAATAGAGATCTAATTTTTTTTCTCCGTATGGAAAATGCTTCTTGAAGGAGATGGCACTGATCGACTGCTTTTAGTGAAATACGCATATTAATTCAATAAAAATAAATTTAATATAAAATTAAGGAAAGGTTGCAAAAGAGTACCAAGTACTACCAAAAATTTGCATTGTCATTTACTATTGCAAATGGAAAATTGAAAAACATCTATTGGCTTCACTCGACGGAGGATGCTTGAAAGCTTAGAGTGCGAAAAGCAATTTACCTCAATAGTGCCTCTATTTGATGTTATACGGTATAATAAACCTGCAATGAGTTGATACGTCACTGAAGTACTGCTCTCGTTGAAGCTATAAGTGCTGCAATCTAACGCTAATAGTTAATTGCCATAAACTATAAGTGTTACTGTAAACGATTCCATCGAAATGAAATACGCTCGACCAACAAAACACCCCCTCTTCATCTTGCATATTATCAGGACGTTTATCACTCACGAGATCATCTGTCATCTATTATTTGTTTTCGATTTATCACAATGATAGAAGCAAATTAATGAATAGATTATCTAAAGTGGTGGATTACACATGTTGAGATCCTTTCGATAGAGATATTTCCGCTATAATAACCAAATTTGGCGCTATAAAAATTCCACCTCGAATATTTGCATCATTGATAAATTCTTCCTAGATTCCATCGCCGATATACAAATATAAAAAATCTTACAAGTTATTGAATATCTTTTAAAATTATAATCATATCGTTGAAATGTGAGATGAAGAATAAATAATAAAACTGTTGCCGCAAGAGAATGAAAGAAACATCGCAAACTGAGATAGTACGCAATTGTTGGTGGAGTATTTGTCTGGAGGGGGGGGGGGGCATTTGTAGGGGGGGGTAGCAATTGGGGGAGGCTCATTTATTTCGCAATCCACGAAGTGTCGCAGAATCAAATTGCAGGTGATGTGTTTTCTCTATCTGTGGAGTTGTGATTCGGATTTAGTGCTATGTTGCTTTTCATTATTCGCTCTAAATGTCGTACAAATTTCGTTGATTTCACCGTCTATTGATTCACAACTATCACAACATCTGTCGTCGACTTCGAATATTCATACAACGGGTCGAGTTGCACTTCAGAAGAGTGTTTGTAGACGACTTCGTACATTGCCTAAATCCAATACAGCCGTGCATGAGGTACGTCAGCTTCTTCCACTGTTAACAAAATATTGCATCGATTTTTATATCGTGTATAAAGAGATAAGTCGAAACTTCGGATACATGATTTTTCTTGATGATATAAACTTCCGGCACAGTTTTAGAAACTTCGGGCGCAGTTTTTAGTATCTGTATATGTACAAGATATAAACTTCAGATACATGATACCAGTTTGGTAACGGTGATTTCGAGGTGTTTGATGGGTATATCGAACGGTAGATTAGTACAACTAAGCTTTTATTCCATTTTTTCAATACTCTAATATATTGGAACCTAAAGTTCTAGAATTTTTAATCAACCTTAAAAAATTTAAAAGATTAGATGGAACAATAACGAAAAACTGTAGTGCTTCATATATCCTTGGTGCTTCCTGATTGGAATCTACAGATCAGTCTGGGATGATGTTCCTTGCATATAATTAAATCAATTAATCAACTTATGGATAATCGTAGTTATTCCTATTTCTGGCCGGAAATTTAGCTCAACTTTATTCCTCTTGTTATCTTCTTTTGAGGATTTCATGGATAAGTCTAATATCACCAACGTTAAGGCATGGCATGAAACGTATCGTATCTGGGAGTTATTCACATCGTATTTCATGTCGGGATGCAAAGAGCACTTAGATGCAGTGGAACATTTGACTCGTATTGTCGCATGTGCAGGCACCGATTCAGGACAGTTATCTGTTGATGTATGGGCAAATATGAGTGGATTTCTTTGTTCACTTAGTCATTTGCTCTACTCGAGTGAACAANATTTGATTTTTCATATATGAAATTCTAATGATATCGTCCTCTTTTTCACTGAAGTATTATCTAAAGGAGCTCCTATGAGAGAAGAAGAGAAGGAAGAAATTGAGAAAGGGAAGAAATAAGAAATACTAGAGTTCTCCTCGAAACTTCCATTTTTTTACACTTTTATTTACTCATATTAAATATGAAATAAAAATATTTATTAATTATAGTTTCATAACTCGTCTATTATCGGTGTTACGAATGGAATCAGTCGAATATCGTGAATTAATGTGTAAAAATGTGAAAGAATTACTCAGTAATGAAATGGATCATAATCTCGATCATTTTATTCTACATATTATCTCAATTAATCTATCCGCATATTCATCGGATGGTGCATTCGTTGAGCATATTCTCTATATTCTTTCGAATATGCTTGGACGACGTTCAGCTATTGCACTTAAACATGAAAGTACTGTACATATCGTTACTGCACTTCTATCGTAAGTGAAAATATTTTAATTCGCAAATATAGCTGTTAAATTATTCGCTTTATGAATATTTCTTTTAGAGTTTCGCCATCGATGGTGGTCTAATTCAGCTAATGCTTTTCAATGAATTTATTATTATTGCTGTCGTTATTGTTTCCTCGAAGAAACAATCCGAAAATTGAACTTTTTTTTAAATTCTTTCTTAATTCTCATATCTTTCATTGTCTAGTTTATTAGTCTAGTCACTTTTATTAAATCGCAAGTAATAACTTTTTAAAAATTTGTAAGTGAATATTATAGATTATTATTTTTAATAATTAAAAAATTAAAAATAAAGTTTAATATTTTGAAATATTTACTGTAAATAATATTCGAATCTAAATAATGTTACATAAAAACTATTTTCAAGATATGGTGAAGATACATTACCGCAAATTGAGGAACGTTTAGCGACATTTGTTCGTAAATTTTCATATCTTTTATGTCTTATTGTTGGTGGTGGATCATCACAAAAGATTAGTAGTACGCTTCAATTACGCCTTCTCGAGTATTTGACCAATTCGCTTGCATCGCTTTCTCCCCTTTCCGCTTCACCTTCTAAAAGGTTTGAGACTTTTATATTTATTTAGAGGAATTCGGAACAGGTAGAATCATTGATTCTAAGTGAGAAGCCTACTCACTTTGCTTCAAGCGGTAGCTCATTCACCTGTTAAAGATGAAAACTGATCCTAAAGCCTAATATCGCTTGCATGGATGAAACTTTTATATCTTTTAAGTTGTAAACTGCTATGCTTCAATGATGATCGCTGACCACCAGGTGGACATTGTCCATTTTAGCTCACCGAAGTTAAAGAAACGTATGAAACGAGCATGAACTTCATTGTACTGCAGCATGTACCTTGGAGAATGTGTTGCGTGTTTCTTTAACTTGCCCACCCCTGAGTACCTGTAAGATTCACCCTGTTCCATTTGGCTCAGCTGCCTAAATTTTTAACCTTCAGCTATCTTTAGGGCTAATATAGTTAAATATTTTGCTATTATAGCAATGAATTTTACAAACGAGTTGGTACAATATATAGACAAAATATTAGGATTTCTATTTAGTAAATTATGATTTTTTCTGTATTTGAGGGGAATTTTATTTGCTATAAAAGTTTAAAAAAAGAAGCGAGTTTAAAAATTTTTTTTCAGTGAAGCATTATTGCATTTGTTACGTGCACTAACAAAGGTGCTAGCGCTTGGTGCTATTCCACCGTCGTCTGGAACATTCAATAGGCTAGTTAAATCAAATTATGTCATTTTTTAAATATTGGATAGAATAGTNTAACTCTTTTTTGCATTATTGATTGAAATGGAAATAATTTTCGTATATTTCTTTTCGCGAATTTGCAAAAATTAGGTCTTCTGCGGTCGATGATCTCGAAATTGCATCAAGACAAATCAAAATTGCATCGCAGCCGTTAACGTCTTTTATGATCCATAATGTTGAATATAAACCTTGCTTTGTGTTATACAACCTTTGCTCTAACTCTTCGAAGGTCCATTTAATTGATCGTCGTTGCTAAACTTTTGCATGCGGCATTTAAAATGCTATGCAATATGCAGTGCAGGTAGCCAAACATATGGTAGGCAGTGGCACTATACATTTTAACGCGTTTCTTAGAATTTCTGCTTAGCTTGCAATCGCTGGTTTGCCTCATAGAAGTGTTTTGCATTCCGTATCCATTGTATCAAATTTTCAGGTTGGATGTCGAGATTCCTTATTTGCATTAGCAGGGAAAATCAGTTTTGGCCCTACCTTGCTAGTTTGGCTCTAGATGAACCAGTGGTGATTTAATTAGAAGTCGAAAAATTCTCATCCAACTCATAACTTTATTGTTATTTTTGAGTTTAAGAATACTAAAAATGAAACTTCCTGTAAAAAAATTTGAAATTTTGACTCTGTGAGTGAGACCGACACGTTTATCAGATTTTGTTTAAAGACTATTCTCTGATAAGTCCTCAGCGACTCTTGCCTTCTAGAGCATTTTCATAAATTAGCTTCCATTATAACAAAGGTTTCTTTCCTTATTCCCTCAGAAAACGTCCAAGCGGCCGATTATAACCGCCTTTTATTCTTTCTGATGCCCTCTAATAATTGGTCTTCGATAGTTACAGAAAGTATTTGCAGGCTGTATTCGCTGATACTGGATACGTATGGGCTGCCAGAGGGTACAGAAGGGGGTTCACCAAGGAAGAAGAGTGACCCGAAAGTATTTTCGAATGACCCCAAGCTAGTTGATGCGTCTCTATCGGCGCTGGCGCAGCTCGTCAACTGTAACACCGACCTGGGCATCAACAAGCTTACCGGTAACTTCCCTTTTCCTCTACATAATGTATTTCTGAGTAATCTATATATATTATATGCGTATATATATTATTTATTTATTTGCCCATTTATTTACTTATTTATTTATTTATAGTCCTTTTCGTCACACATCATTCAATGAAGAGCTCCTCAATAAAAAGCCGACCAGAATTGTGTCAGTTTGTCAGACAGTAACCGCCCTAATCGTGCAATTCATGTCGAAATAGATGAAGGAATTACAGCATCTATACGCTTTTGCTAACCACCCCCTCCTGAGCTTGTCGGATAGCTGGTCAATAACTGAACCCGTAAGACTGCACTACAAAGGAAGCATTACCAACCGATTGTTCCCCTCATCCTTCTTGATCCTCATCCTTACCGAGGTGATGATAATTTATTTCTTTCGGCGGTAAATCGTCAACTAAAGGATATTTTACCAGTTTTGAAACTTTCAAAGTTTGTAATGAATATAAGTATTTATATTTCAGAAAGCTGTTGGAATAGCGATCTACGACGTCGTGGTTTTCTTCTTGAGGCTCTTTGTCGCGTATTGAAACGAAAAACTTGTGGTCGAGGTACTGACTTCGAACTTCGTAATCAACAAGGAGAATTGCTTAAATTGGTTACGCTCATTACCGACGATGGTACACTACCCGTCGTTAATTGTTTAGCGAATGCACTTCCCAATGAATGCATGGTAATTAATTAAAATTACTATTACTTGAATTTGCTGAAGTTGAATGATTACGATATTTTTTCTTATAGATGCAAATATTCCCTGAATCAGGATGATTGGAATATACCTATTTACGAAAGTAAGATAGTAAAAAGAAATAAACATCTCTTGATCTGTTCGAAAGTGATCTTGAAATAAAATGCCAGCCACGTATGCAGGGTCGGCCGTCAACCACATCTTTGGAGCATTGGAATATTTATTAAATCACTTTATCTTTCTTTTGAATATCTCCTCACATATGATGAATTTTTGCATTTGTCTAATATTCTATATTTGCATGGTAGTTTTAGTTGTTATAGTTTTGTTATTTATATTATATTTTCTAATATTCTATTCGAATATGTTATTTATTAAGTGTTATTAAGTATTATTATTTAAGTATTATTGAGTGGATTCTTTTCAGGATCGTTTAAGTCGGCTATTGGTGATAACATTCAGTGAGAAACATATGTTAAATGAACTACTCTATACAGTACTATGGCAAGAAGCAGAAGGCGCTTTAGCAGCATCCACTCTTTTTCGAGGCTCATCTTTAGCAGCGAAAATTATTGGCTATTGCTTCAGGTTTCCACCTTATTTCCCATCAACCTTTTTTGGACTGTCACTAACGTCTCATAATGGACTGTCACTAACTTCTCATAATGGATTGTCAATAACGTCTCAGCTTTATATCGTTTGCCATCTTTAACTGGAATGATGCTGACAGATGCATTCTTAGTTTTTCCACCTAATACATGATAAAATTCTTTGTTTGTGGAATTAAAATGCGACCGAAGTTCAATAGGTATTAGAAGGAATCAAGTGCACGATTTGTTAGAGATGACAAACGAGAGGGAACAATAGAGAAGCTTGCCGAGGAATTGCTTGGAATGAGATATGCTTTTACATTCCCATCATTGGCCAATCGGTTTCATAAATTACCAACAAATAATAAGTGTGCAAAATGAAGCCTTCATATTTTACTGAAACCGGTCGTTTTCACAAATCTTTCGTAGAGAACTTTTCTATGCACAACCCTTATGGTGTAAAATGTAATGCATGCAACTTAATCACCTCTAAATATCTACAACTCTTCGACGTTGACGGATCGAGACGTGAAATATTTTATAGATGGTCGTCCTAGCGTAATTACCTGGTTTCTTACAAGTTCAAATTTCATAGCTCTGTTTTTAGTATTTTCTTATTTGAAAAATATAGCAGAGAGACAGACATACGTATATAAGTAGACACAAAGAAGAGGAGCAATACAATTTACGATATATCAAAAGAATTTCAGAGTATTTGGACATTGCTATTTACTAAATACAATGCGGCCACTTCTTCAATTGATGCATCTTACACCCGAGAAATCATATGAAATCGAACGTGAACGGTAATTTCCTCAAGATATTTGATATGCTACAATTATTATATCACTAATTTTCTGGTTGAATTTCTAGTAGATGATCCATTATCACGTTAATATTTAAATTCCATTCAATTTATTCAATGAAATAAAGTCCATTTTAATAGAAACTACGAGTAATTTCGTTTACATCTCTTTAAATCATCTCACATTTCTAGTTGTTGATTCTGAAGAATCAATTTTAAATATATATTCCCAACAAATTACTTCAACAGAATAATAGTAATATGTGAAATCTTAAGGCTAACCGGTGATGCAACAGTGGAATCGGGTGTCGAAGCGACGATGCACGCTGCAGAATTAGCCTTCTCGCTTATTCTCAGCTCAGAATCACGTTTTCCGGGTCCTCTACGAACGCTTTGCCATACACTCTATCATGTCATTAATGCTAGATTCCCGAATAGTGGACTATCGGCGCTTGGCAAAATCCTTTTCCTTCGCTTCTTTAACCCAGCAATCCGTTAGTAATTTCCCTTTTTCTATGTGAAAATCTACACAATAGTCTATCGATATCTTTTTCATACGCTGACGTTTTACACCATATTTCATACAGATTCATTAATTTCGAAAAAAAAAGATTAAAAATTGCTTAAATATGAAAAATAAATCACATACATTTGCACTAAACGAATCGTAGAAAAACGAATTTTTTTGCGGAAGATTTATATGAGCGGTGTTGAAGGAGTGGAATTGTGATGGAATTTTTTTTATAAATCACATTTTTTTCATTAAAAATTTTTGTGGAATTTTTTCGATGAGATGAAGCGAACATAAAAATACAAATTATATGATCTCCTTTAGTATGCTCTTTCATTAATTTAAAAATTTGACTACTAACTTCGATCATTCTTCGTTAATTTCGAATACTTATATGTTCTGAAGTAATATTTTGCAATAAAGCCAATATTATTCTCGCTTAAATTTTTGAACGAAATTTGTTTTTCATTATTTAAAAAATATTCACTTAAAATTGCAGTTTCCTATCGTCAATAGCGCTCAACGATAGTGCAGTTTCATGGCTTGAATCGGCTACTATTATACCGTCAATTAATTTACCTTTATTAAATTCGGTGCATTATCTATTCTCACTTGATCGAACCGAAATTATACATCACCTAAAGGCAATTATTTTCCACCTTTATAGTCGAATTGTTACTGTTGGAAACTATTTGCTGACGGGTTTACTTTAAATGGGGAAACAAAAGAAATTAAACCTCATAATGAATAAGCCTGCTCAAAGAAAAACGTAGATATCTAGTATTAGTTACGAAATTCTGTTTGCTTGCATCGAAACCATATTCCATCGCTCTCATGCTCCGACTTCATCCTTCGATAGATGCCCGATAACAACTATAACCGGAGTCGTTGATCAAACATTGATTAATGATTTGAAGTGCCCAACTGAAAAAAAGGTGGACAGTGATAGATGAATAAATAAACAAAAATGTTTAGCTTTAAGGGAGATATCGGCTAACCTTGAAGCACTATAGAGTTTTTTCAACAGTTGATATTGCTATGTTTGAATCTTAGGAGCGTTCATGTATCATCTATTACTTTTATATATGTGGCAAATGTTGTAATTTTTTATTCTTAAAATATTTTAGCATCTATTAACCTGAATCATTATATTCACATGATTCATCTAATAATCGGTCCATCATTCGTCGATGATCGGCGCTGATTCATTATATAGAGTACTTTAGTATGATCGGCGCTGATTCATTATATAGAGTACTTTAGATATAATCTTCACCTATATACAAAAATGACCTGATTATCCCAAATAGCTACATAAAGGCTCTCATATAAAGGTGAAATAAAACTTTAGTAGTGGGTAAATAAGATCAATAAATGAATTTTCACAAAATTAAAAAAAATATATTTACTAGTAAAAATTACAAATGGGTTTTGTTTAGTATTGAGCCGGTATTCAGAACAACATTGTTTATTTATTTTGTATGTTCACGGGATTTGCATCTGTGAAGAGATATGACGTGAAATAGTGCCAAGCCTATACCGGAATAGAATAATGAAATATTCTCGAAATTGTACTATAGTTTAGTGTGTTTTAATTGAAAGTGGAAAATTAAAAATATATATAAATAATTATTTCTTAACCTTATTTATATCTTTTAAAAATTTTTTTGGGAAACTTTATGGACTTTGAAATCATTATAGGGTAGTTCAGCACATTCGAATCTATGTTCTCGAATTGATGCATTATTACAATCACTTCCCGAAGATGTACCATCGTTACCGTCACCGATAGATACAAACGATCCCACATTACCATATTTTTATCAACTCATCGATGCAAAATTGCCTATTTATGCACTTATTATGCGTAGAGTTGTGTAAGTTATATTTATTCATATAATTTTTATTTCTCTATTATTCTTAGCGAAAATTTTTCATCCATTAAGAATTGGGCATCGAACGAAATTCCCGTTACGCTTTTGTCTATATGATTTTTACTTTGAAATAGTTCTTCACTAATAATTTTTTGATTAAAAAAACTATTGTGGCGAAGGAAAGTGGAGGAAAGGGAAGGGCTGAGGGAAGGAATTATCCACGAAGCTCTTGCGATCTATAAATTAGATAATGCCATGAGAGCAATCCGGTTAACACTGATAAACTCCGATACACATATCATAACATGTTGATAAACACACTATATAAGTATTGTAGTAAGGTCTACCAAGTGAACAATGCAGTAATAAATATTTGAATAGCTGATTACTAAGCAATGAGAAATTTCTAGCAATGCGGAAGCGGATACTGTCTCAAAAGCTATCGATGAGAAATGCGCTCGTGAACGTTGGATTTGTCTTTTAGATGCTCTACTTGCACCAACAACGTTCAATCCTGTTTGTTTCTCAACAACTTCTCTTTTTTTTGCACTCATTTTTTTTTACTATTTCTATACAATCTGTTTGCTTAGTTATTCCCCTTTTAGTCATGTTCCCCTCCCCTTTCTTTTCTATGGAATTTAAATTATTTAAAAAATAGCAAATATGGGGATTTGAAATAGCAAATATCTATGGGGATTTAAATTTGGTTTATTAGAAAGCTATCACGCTTCTCAATTTCTTATGCATAAATGCACATCATAAAAAAATTTCACCTAATCCATCCCCTCCTTTGTTTACATTTATGCTTTTCTTATTTATCTTAGAAATCAACAATATTAAGATAATAACTCAGAAATCCTTACTAAATTGTTTACTAAAATATAAAATAGTATTGCAGCTGAAATTTCTCTCAACATCGGCATTGGGCAATCTTGAGCGATTAATTGTAATTCATTGTTCTTCATCGTTGCTTGCTATTATCAATGAGAATCGACCTGCACTACGTAATGTCAGCACTTTTGATTTATTTATTTATTTTTGCATAAATATTGCGTAAAGCATTGAACTGCATAAATAATTTCATAAATTATTTACATCTTAAATGTATTTTGCATATTTTCAGGTAGAAGTTCCATTTAGTAATACATCAATATGAGGGAACACTTGGGTAGTGGGTAGCACAGTAAAAAGTCAAACAATTCATTAACATTTGCTATATTTGATGGGTAAAATTGGTCTCTTAGCGGTACTTGAAGGGTAAAGCTGGTGTCTCGCCGGGTACGGCTACGGTTGATGGGAAGAATATTTGTTATTTATTCACTTGGCTTTTGTTCCTCTATACCTTCCCCCACCGCTTTCCAAAAAATATTGAGCTAAGTTTACGAGTTAAGAATCTCACAATGAAATAGATAGACGCATATGTAGATACTTATAGATATGATGTAATTAGAAAAAATTTTTTCTAAAAATTTGCATAAATGATTAAAAAGCTCGATATATGCGAGAGTGCTCTTCGAATGCCGTAAATTTTGCAGACTCAAATCGAAGTTGTATCCGAGCTACCAACATCAGTACCGCTCGATTCAATTCCCCCACTAAGCGCCTCATTGCTTCATGTTGAACCATCCTTCTCGATACCTGCCACATTAGTGACTTCTGTTGATATACCGGTCACGGTTCACGTTAGTCATTTTTTTCTTTCATCTATCCACCTGCACAATATACTGGCTACTATACCATGAGACAGGTTGTTCTGATGCACTGTTACTAATATGGGTTGGTTTCGTGAAAGGTTGAGGTTTTATTCAACCACAGCTCTACCAGGAAACAGCATATTGGGGTAATTATGAGCTATGATAAGCAAGTCTTAAATTTCGTCATGAAATTTACCTTTATAGGAAGGTATATTTTTATATCGTTGGCAGGAAATTTTTTTACCAAGAATAATTAAGAGACATAATAAAGTGAAGCCTTTTTTTTAAAATAAAATTGAGCAATAAATCGATGTTTTTTTAAATATTATTTAGATTATCGACAATTTGCTCGTTATATCACAACAACGTTCATTCAATGGTACAACAGCGACGCTTAACGATTACTATTTTTGCTGCAATTTTGAACATGTAAATTTTTCAACTTTGATAAATTTTTTATTAGTAAATTTTTATTTTGATGATTTTTTTTTTTGCATTTCATGAATTTAATGAATAATTAAAGAGTTTATGCATCCCGTAAAATTCATCTCGACGAACCGAGTGAATTCGAAAACATGAAAATTTTCGAGTGAATAAAATCGTTTATTGATATGAAACATTTGAAATTACTATTTAAATCTTATACCGATCATCTCAGACGTAAAGCATTGAATCGTTGAGAAGTTAGAAATTTTTCTGGATTTGAAATTCCTTTCTCGATAGCATGCATCATAATAGCCATTGATTTTTTTAAAATTCATCAAAATTAATGTTGAAAATAATTTTCTTTATTTTTTATTTTGTTTGATCGAGGCCTCAAAATATGCAAAAAAATTCTAAGAGCTCTGATTAGCAATTTTTTTTTTGAAAAAAAAGTTTCACTCGTAAAATTCCGCCAATTTTTTCGCAATGTTTTTACAACGTTATTTTACTCAACAATTCTTTTTTTTTATTAGAAAATTATTTACAAGAATAGTGAAAAGAAAATAAAAATCTGAAAAAAAATTTTACAAGAAAAAATTACACAACAAATAAAATGCGATAATGCCGAATGTTCAGTTGGAGTTAATCGAGAGCCGAGTGCTAACGTTGGTTTACGGTGATGCTGTATTATCGTTATGTTTGAGTCAAGCTCGAGTTTTACTCGATCATATTGCCGAAGTACGTGCACGTCTATGCAACGATGCACATCCTGAGGCGAATACACATAATCGATCGAATTATATGGATATCGTTGCACTTGTAAGTGTTTATACAATACTTTTTGAGCGAATGACGTTCAACTTATTTGATTATTAAGTTTATAAATAAAATTATATAGTGCTATGAATGCTATAAAATGAGAATTAAGTTATAATTTTGGTTTAATATGATTGAATAAATTGAAATATTAGAAGTTGAAAGTTGATATGATACGATTGTTGTTTTTTCAAGGAATCTTTTTCATCGCTAGTGCATTTTTGCTACTTCCGGTTATCTTTTCTTCTCTTGTTCTTTTTTAATTTCATAATTTTATATATGTTATTTTAAGGCGATTATTAATCTCTGTGAAAGCGATGTAAGTGTACGTGCAACAGCATATCGTTTATTATGTTCGGTATGTGGTGCACTAAATGTCCCCATTGCAGCACGCCTTCAGGTGATATTTTATTTCTTATTTCGCAAATGAAGAATGCGAGTAAATTTTTCCGATAAAAAAAAAATCCATCGAGAAATCCAACGGAAGTTTATGAACACAACATTTGAGAAACATTTTATTTTTATTGATATACTAATTATTATTAAACCGTTTCAATATACTTATATTGAGGATTGTGCCTAGATTGCCGTTTTGATAAGAAATAAAATTAGGGGCGAAATATTCGGTGAGACATAAAATATAATGATTCAAATCAATGAATCTAAAAGAAAGAATTTGAAATATTTAGCTCTATGCGAAGAAAAATTTTTTGGCAAAGATTAAGAAATTTATTTTTTTCTTTTCAGCAAGAAACGCCATGTCTTTTCGTGCCAGCGAATTCAACACGTTTCCTATCACCTATGCTTATCGCATTAGTTTCACATATGCCAACACTTCTACTCTCTCTTATACCGAAGATCTCTATTAATAAATGTGTTTCATTAATTACATGTCTCAAGGTGAGTACCAATAATTATATTATTTCTTTTGCATTTGAATAATTTCTCATCACAATCAATGAGAAATCATAGACGTTTTATACGTATAAACTACAAAAGTTTTGGCAATTTTACTTTTTAAAAAATCATTTTATATTATTATGATTGGGAGTTGAGAGTGAATTAAATTGTCTGCGTGCACAGACTGTTTTCATTGCCTCATTTACCGATCATCTTTATCTTTTATATTGCATTTTTATGGACAATAAAGTCAAATATTTCGAAAGTTTCTAAGCTTCGAACTTTAAAAAAAAACCTTATTTAAAATNTTTTTTGTTAGAGAATTATTGCTCTTTATTTTTCTTTTTCATTTTTTTAAATTTTTGATTTCATCGATTTTTTTATTTTAAACAGCGGTCAATTTTGTTGATTATTTCTTATTTGTTTTATTTTTTCCAAATTTTATCTTCTGTAAGCTTACTTTGCAAAATAAGCACATCTGTCGAACTTGTCTATGCAGTGCATATGTTTATATGCGCCTGTTTGTCTGCGTGTCTGTGTGTCTGTGCGTGGGAGCGTTTGCGTACGTGTGAGTGTCTCTGCTTACTCGCTAGTTTCGCGTCGACGACACTGAAGTTAGAGCCAGGAAATTTGGTACGTATAGTATGTACCGTAGAGATCTCATACCATATTTCAAGTTGATATTACCGCCTCATCGAATTCACAAAACAAAAATAAAACGAAGAAAACACCGAGTACAAAGAAAACAAAGCAAACACACACAAACAAATAAATAAACACACACACACACACACGGTATTGCCCAAATTCGCTTCCGATTACGAGTGTATAGGATGTTGCAATTAAAGACTCACATATTATGAGTGAGATTGTTCCACTATACATTCGTTTTCTTCCCGTAAGAGATTCTCACTAATGATTAAAGAGTGAAAGAGCAATTGGAGCACTCGGTCAGATTGCTTTTTTCCAAGGAGATATTATTTAAAAATATTCACTTATTGATGGATAAATAATTGTAGTGTGGCCAATATTGGGCACACAAGAGAGGATTCTGCCTCTCTTGTTGGAGCATATTTTGCTATCGACACGACCTTTGGCAGCGTTGCTTGAGATCGTTCAAAAGGTGAACACTTCGAGTTGTACATTCTCGTCGTTGATTATTTCAAGGATTATCGCCGAATTACTTTCGGCGAATCGGAAAAATCTTTGTCGACTTCTTGCCGGTCTTCTTACACTCTCATTTGATTCGACGTCTATACATCGTATGTTCTTTAATCTTTTTTGAAGATTCATCTTCAGCATCATTGATTACATTTAGAAACGAAATTTTCAGCAAAATTGCAATACTCTTCAACTTATATTTTTTTACTTTACAACTGTTATTTTTGCAGTCTGTATTTTATTAATGTGATTCTACAAACGATTAAATCACCCAAAAAAGAGCTTTTGAATTTCTTTTTTTTTCGATTTCTATCGTTTTGTTTCCTCTTCGTGAACATCTTACCTGTAAAGGTAAAACTAAAAAGTCCATTAACACCTGTACCTGCACAATATTAACCGGCTTTTCGTTGGAAGTATGACTAACGAGTAATGAACCTATTCGTTTCATGCGTTGCGCGCTGTTGTATACCGCAACAGAAAAGTACCATTGCATAACAACACATCAAATTGGGCAAGCAATTAGGAGAAGGCTGTCTTGAGAAAGAAGTCTGAAAAATGAGAAGGGGCTGGGGGCGGAATTTTTACAGAGTTTGGGCGATAGGTCTACTTGATTAAATGTATTTGTCGAAAACAATATTTACATACTTGTTTTTCTTACAGATGCCTAACTTTTTTTGCAGATGTATTCCTTTCTTTGTAGCATATATCTCTATGAATATAAATAAGTAAATAAATAGGTAAATAAATAAACAGATAAATAAATAAATTGTATGAAATTTTCGGTCATTGCTTTCTTCAATTATGCTTCTTTGAGGACATCGTATTATCCCTAAAATTTGAGTGTATTATTTTCAGTTGATTCTCAACTACCAAATATAATGCATATCGTAACATGCCTTGCCGCTGATGAATCAAGTTTCATTCGTTGCTCTGTATTTGCAATCGTTTCAAATATATTTCATGGTATTGCAACTAGTCCAGCTTATAATCTTAGTGGTTAGCTTTAAAATATTTTAAATGAAACGATTTTTTTATTGATTTAATAATTACTATCAAAATAATTCATGAATTTAGATATCAATTTTGATATAGTACTTAGTCAAATGGAAGGTTTATGGTACTATAGTTTCAAACTTTCATTCTGTTTTGCCATAACTGAAGAGGTTTCATCGAATTTCTAGATATTTTGCTCTCCCTCCACAGTTGAGTCAAAAAAGTCGTTGAAGACTCTGTCAAGAAGTATTTCTTAGATAGATTTAATTTATTAATGAGAGGTTAATTTCAGAAGATTTGCGTCGTTCATTAGCACTCTTTTTGCGTCAGTTAAGCAGTGAAGAAACGATGCGTCTCTTCGATGTTAGTGAAATGGAATCGGGTCAAGAGGTTGTCAACTCAGCGTTACGCATGAAAATGATCGAAAATGCTGATCGCATTGCACATGATTCGTGTAGGTTTTTAATAATCGCGAATTAATTTTTCTTATACGCTTATTGATTGATTGATTGATTGATTGATTGGTTTATTGATTGATTTAATACTTATTCATTAGTTTATTTAATTATAATATTCCGCTTGACAAGATGGATGTGAAGGGATAAAGAAAGGAGAGGGATTTCACTGATCTAAGAAGAATACTGGCATATAAAAAAATGATATTGAGTAATGGGTGGAGGAATCTCCGCATTTTAGAAGTACCAAAAAAAATAATAGTAATAATAATGGAAAACTAATAGTTAAATTAATAGATGATGAGGTAATTTTAAAATCCAGCTATAAAATTTTTTCAGTGAGTGAACGTTTATCTATCTTTTACTATTCAGCTGGGATAATCTTTTGTTTTATCTTTATGTTACCTGTAATTAAGCGATAATGTCTTAAATATTGGATCGGATGTTGATATTTAAATAATGAACTTTTTATCTACTTCCTTTTATCTTTCCCACTGAAATAGGTTAGTTAGTAAGTGCAATGAATTTGAATAGATTATTTAACACTCGACTTTTGAGTTGCTAGATTTTTGTCGTTTCCATATTCTGCAACAGTTGTTCCTATTTCTTGGTAATACTACTGAGATTCGACCAATTGTATGATTAATTCCTCTTCTATTTAATTCATCTTTATTTTACCTGTCTGTCTTTTTTTTAAAGATTTATTAAAGGTGTAATTCCATTGTCGAATTTTTAGGTGATGATAAAAAAACTGCAGATGAAGATCAAAATATGCATACATCACTTTCTAATATTCATCAATTATTAACACTACTCATTGCAATGGTTACGGTGAGTTTTTTTTATGCATTAAGAAATTATTAGAGTAATTTCGATATTAATTTTAAATAAGGTATTTGTTGAATTAAAATGGACTCATTGATTGATGAAACTTTTTATTACTTGGTAACTTACTCGAAAAATTTTTCATTATTACAATTAGACAATAATATTGCAATATTTGTAAATTGTAACGCATTTTTGTAAATTGTAAATTGCAATGCATTATTACAATTAGGTAATAATATTGCAATATTTATAAATTGCAATGCATTATTACAACTGCAGTATTTATAAGTTGCAACGCATTTTCGAAAACAAAAAGTAAAAGATGAATTTCATAGGGGTTACTCATTGCTATTGCTACGGTAAATGTAAAAGAGAAGAAGACAATTGCGTCTTGAATCTAACTTTGTTTTTCTCTTTGTTTATTTTTTTGTTTTTTCTCTTTGTTTTTTTTTTTTNTAGGATCAGTTAAAATATGATTGTAATACGATGCATATTTTATTATTTATTAACAATATGAATGAAATTGGTGATGAGTGAAGTTCAAGAGCGCATATTGTGCCAGCTCTTTTAGTGCGCTTTCCCACTCTCCAGTTTGATCAAACTTGGAATGCCAATATCTTATTCAAATCGATCATTTTTAATACATTAGCAATTCATTGATTTAAGCATAATGAATACAAATAATGAGTAATAATAATGATATTTTCTAATGTATTTTTTTATTTTTTATTTTTTAATGCATTTTTCTATATAAATGATAATTTTAATAGTGCTTAAGGATCGATTGTGGAATATTTCTCTCCTATTCGGATCTAAGAGTGAAAAGGCTGAGTAAGGTTTTATCTGGCGCTCTTCAGCAAGTTGTTCATTTCGGCTCTTAAACATAAAAGATTTCAGAAAAGAGAGGAGGAGGTTAATGACTCCCCCTAGCATTTTCCTTAAATTCTAATATGTACTGATCGATACGGCACATAACCATTCCAAATTGAAGGATGTTGAACGAGGTTTGGAAGGTGAGCGGGATTGGCTTCTAGCGTGGCGTAATACGGCTCGTAAATGGGCATTCACCGCATCGAATGTTCAAATACGCTCATTGGTTGCATTCAGTTGTCTCGCTAATTCAATCACCGACACTGAAATAAACGCGGTTGTATCAATTCTAGTACAGGTATTCTTATTCGTTATTCATGATCAATCGATTCCAAATCCTTATCGGCTAGCATTTATCATATCTGATCATATCACTGATCAAATTGATCTAGGTTGACTCCTAGATCTAGATAGATGTAAAAAAGATTTCAATAGGAACGCTGATATCTATAACTAGATGAAAAGCAAAAAAATTTGAAAGTAATGAGGAACAGTTTCTAAGGTTGAATGAAAGGAAATATGGGTGGTACAGAATCATGCACTATACAAATATATACAAGTGCAAATATATGCAAATATGCAAATATATATAAAGGCAAAATGCAAATTTGCAGTGGAACAGTGGGTAGAAAGAATTTCAAGAAACAAGATAAACATAAATAAAAACAGAAATGTCGTCTTTATAGAACCGAGAGAGCAATTGAAAATAAATCAACATTGGTCAAGAGAGAAGCTAAAGAAATGAAAGACTATTGACTCTTTCTTTGAATATTAATGTAGTACATGATAAGAATATTACATAAATTGATAACTTTAGTGATAAAACTTTTAATTGATAACACTGTTGATAAAATTTTTATTTATTTCTATTAATATCGAATTTTATTCGACATAATTTGTAAAAATGACCACATTTAGCTTGAAAGAAGGAAAACTATTCGAAAAAATCGAGATGAGTGTAAAATGTGACCACATTTTCTTTTCTCTATCTGTAAGTCTATCAAAACTGTATATTCGACTATGTAATAAGACAGCATATACGTGATATTATATTCAGCGAAACGATATTCAGAAATAAGCTTATCACTAAAAATTTATTGCCAGATAGCTGGCGCAATAGGCTTATTATCAAATGATTAATATAATAAGTACTGACCTACCTAATCGACGATAATTGAGAATGCCTAATATTAGTACAACTATTGATTGAAATTATCACTTATCGATAAGAAATAGGGGCAAAAAAACGTTAAATTTATGTATGCAGCATATTTCCTTAACAGTCATAATGTCTAACATCAGGGCAACATAAAACATCACAATGTAACGTTTATTGCCATATTATAACGAAAACCTCCAATGTTTAAGTTGGAATGTCATGCGCAATGTTTAAGAAGTCAGTGAATTAATTTACTTTTTTTGGTGAGAGTGGGGGATTGGAGTGGTATTTGCTTCTTTGGTGGGAGAGAGGAGGGTGGATGGGTGGAGGAGTGAATTATCGGAAGATAATTTTTATTGACAGTTATTGAAAGTTTTATTGACAGCTATTGATCGATCGAAATCAAGAGATAAAGCAATAGCGAAATTATTTTATAGTTAACGAATATTTTTCAAAAATTATAAATTACTTCTTGAATTTTTTTCAATGAAAGAATGTAATCTGAATGCTTTGAAGGTGGTGAAGCGTCGTGAATCGTTATCGTCTATATCCGGTGTGACATTAGCGTTGACACGTCTCCATACGTTGACACCGTCCAATTCGGCGATTCATCGCCTGTGTTTCTGGATTGTAATCCTACTCTTTCAACTCGAACATGCAACTATCTATGAATATGCTATACAATTACTTCATACAAATTTAATCCATCTTGATCAGATGGGTGTTTTTGAGCATACTGTAAGTTTTTGCGCATACTGTAAGTTGACGGATCGCTTTATGATCTAATCTGTTATTCGTCCGGAATTACGGTAAATAGTATATTCAAAAAAAGCATGATTATGCGCAGTTTAGTGTTTGTATAGCACATTTGTTAGAAATTCTTTTTTACTTTTGCAGCATTTATTTATTGATTGATCAGTGGTACTTTAAATTGAAATCTGAGAAGATCAAACATATCGAACCATTGATACTCTTATTCAAAATTGATCGTTATTTTTAAAACATTTTGCAAATGAAATATAATTTTTGATGTTTAGGATAAATTGATCGATTGTAAATTTGCATAAATAATTTATTAGTTATTTGCATATTAATCGAATATTTGCGTAGTTTAATGATTATCACTNAAACCAATCGATAAATCTTGATGCGTTTACGAAGCTACAGTATGAGCCGTAAATACCGATGATGTTGATAACACAAGCCGATAGTTTTTACTACATCTGCGGTAAATATCGTATACTGAGTGAAAACTGACCAATACAGTAAACATCATCGATCAACCCTATATTAAATCTGACTTACGATATTTTCTTAGCTATCGGTATATGTTTACTTCTGAATCGGTTGCCACCAATGAGCCATTTTCCTGACAGTTATTGATTTCCTAAGTTCACAATAAATGATAGAATAAGGCATCAATTTTCCTAGGTGACAGTCAACAACCTATATGCAAAAATTAATTAATTAATTAATTAATTAAATAAAATAAAATAAATAAACTTATTGAACACCTAATATCCTCATATCTGACAGACACTTAAAGATAAACATTATAGCATTTATAGAAGGCACATATCACTAACTTCCTGTGAGAGCTCAATTATTAAAGAGCATTTTATTCAGCTTTAATGCACTGCTAGGCTCAAATTTAACTAGGCTTCTTCGTTCGAGGAATAAAAGTAATTGTGAACATATGTTTAGGAGTTTGCTGTATTCTGCAATGCTTTGATGGCATAACTAACTTAGGCAATGAAAAGCGGAAATTTTTCATCGAAATATCTATCGTTAAGTTGAAATACCATTTTTTGGGCATTTAAAGGAGAGATTTTCTTCATATGAATTTAGATGTTTTGATAATTATATCAGATCTGTTCATATCATTTGGTGATAAAGTAATGATTGATTTTTTTGTGATAATATAATCACAAAAGAGATAAGAAACGTTTTTCAGATGTGACATGGATATGAGGCCAACAATAAATGTTTGGAGTGATGATGAGGACGAATGCGCCGTATTGCTTGACCCGAATATTATTTGTGGTGAACAAGCACAAAGTTTAACTGTTACTGTACTTGTAAGTTGTTGATCCCTTTATTTATCGTTTCCACTGTATTGATTAGAATAGATGTCATAAAAAAATTTAATCGTATAATACTATAGCCAATGAAAGTTTTAAAGCTAAATTTTGCCATATTTCATTAATCGTTTAATGAAGGATAGATTCAGATTATTATTCTCTGGAAATTTGCATATTTTATAAAAGTTGAAAGCGAGCAAAATATTTTATTCACTTTGCATATTCTCAGATCGTAGCATTTTGCATAAATTTCTTTTGCAGGCAATATTGGCTCGAAGTTGCCCAAATGTGCATCTCGTTTTGGATTATCTTCTTGAGGCAGTCAATGTCTTCCCAACCGTCGTTCCAGTAATGTATGAATTACTTGCCTATTTCAATTTCAAATCCTTTGATTCTGTAGGTATCGGTGACAAACGATCTGAAAATACAAACCTTTATGACCATCGGACTATTTCCACTATGGCCACCAATTATCCTTCACTCTTATCCTAGATCCATACACATCCCCATAGAATTCATTTTCGACCATCCACAAATCGCCGACCACCAAACGAGTCAACTAGCGATCGGAAAATGAAACATTCATACCGGTGTGACCCGGTTGTGTTCTACAGAACAACTGAATGACACCTCTTGTAGTATGTACCATTTGCGTGGTATTCTTTGTGCGTTTTATAACTAGCAAAAAAACTTTTTTCTTTCTAATCATTTTTATCAATTGAGATGGAGATTAATTCACTTTAAAATCTTTGGTATTGATGTCTTATAGTCAAGTCATCTTTCAAATATTCTGTCTCCGCCATTCATCATTTACCTTTAGAGTATGATAACTGATTATCTTATCAGTGAGTATGATAACTGATTATCTTATCAGTGAGGGAGGAGTGATAATACGCAAACGGATATTCAATGAATAATAGTAAGAACAGAAATTTCATCTAACCTTATCATTCTTTATTATCATTCCAGAAACGTTATCATTGTTATCTATTAATAAAAGCAAATATATTTATGATGTTTTATTTTGCAGTGAATGCCTTTTGGATCAACGCATCGTTGGTTTAGTGCAAAGTTGTAATAGTGCACGTACATTAGCAACCGTTGTACGTTTAATTGAAACGTCAGCATTAGAGGAATCACCGGCTGGCACACCTCAACAGGTGTGCTCATTCCTTCAACAATGTGGTTTCGCTGGTCTTTGGCGTTATGCAGGCAGCTTTCTTTCACCGGTTTGTTCACTTCTTATTTTTATTACTTTCATCTTAATTGAATTATTTTATAGTAGCAAAATTTACTTACTATTAGTCTACCTAATTAAAGTATCAACTCTTTATTTATTTGAAAACTTCGAAAGAAAATGCAAAAAATTGCATTTATTTTTTCTGATTCGATAATTTTTTTCACCCCCATCACCACTTAACTTATGTGCGCATATTATAAGTATTATATAAATGTAAGCTGTTATCTGCTATTGTGTATCAGCGAGATCTGTGAATCGAATTTTAAAAATTTGCAGTTTAATTTCGAATAAATCATCGAACACCGCAAATAGAGAAGTACCAGACTCCAATCATGGATTTCATGCCTTACGAGTAGAGGTCGAACACTCTCAAATACCTTGAGCTTCAAAAACTTTCCAGTGTTCAACTATAAGAGGTCATGGCAGAATTGCCAAAGAATCAAAAGTTGCGGATTAAAAGTTGATTTCATATCAAATTGGTGCGTTAGCGCCTTGAGAGAATTGGCTTGTGCGATGAAATTTACAACAATGAATTACTATTTCCATTAGTGCTTATCGCATATGCTATATGCTCAACTTCCCCTTCCGCTACCCCCTCCCCCCTCCCCTTCCTTTTCCCTATCTTTTGGGTACCAATTTTTGTAAAAATGTTTAATTGCTAACTTTAAATGCTTACATTACAAAATGTTTAATTGCTAACTTTAAATGCTTACATTACTTTAGCCTCCATATCGAATATTCTTGGTTATTATTTTTATAAAGTTTTGACGAGGGGTACTTTATTATAAAAGAGGAAGAGCATGTAAATATATATTACAGCAGAGGAAAACCTTTTGTTAAATTAGACATAGCCTAATATCAATTCCTTTTCATTATGAATTTATGAGTTGCTGTTTTTTTATTTGAATAGAATTATAGCTGATAACTTAATGTTATACTAGAGTTCGAGTACCTAAGTCGTACTAAATTTGCATATTGCAGAGAGCATCACGTCAAGCAATCAACGCAAATTTTTGTTCGTGTCTCGAATGTATTCTTGCATCTCTATGAGGATTATCGAATATCCGATTTCGACACAATATGTATTCGAAGATTTTATCATTTAAGAAAATAAAAATCTTTTATTATTAATATTTAAAACATTTTTATTTCTTCATCGATTTACAATATCTATAATAATGTTTGGATGTGCAAAACTCGGTTTATTCCGTTCATATTGACGCTCACTCTCATGAAGTATATTTATATGCCGCAATATGATTATTAAAGAATATATTTCCTATGAAAAAGAATAGTAGAAATTAATAGCGAATTACGTGCACATCTCATAGTGGACATTTGCGCCTTTCGAATAGCTAATATCGAATTATGTGCTCATCTCATAGTGGACATTTACGCCTTTCGAATAGCTTTCTATACGATGAAAAAATGTGCAATATTTTTCATGTTGAAATATTATTCTAATTGCAAAAAGTTGGTTTTACGAAATATTTGTGAAATATTCCATTCATTACACGTTAATAATCCAGTTCAGCGCCAACCTGTAATATTCTTATTTGTTTATTCGTTATTTGATTTGAGCTATATGATATGATTACATTTGAATAACTTGCAAAAATCTTTTGCATTTTTATTGCAAAATATTTTATTGCAGGAATATTTTATTGCAAAATACTTTATTGCAAAATATTTTATTGCAGAAATATTTATTGCAAAATATTTTATTGCAAAATATTTTATTGCAAAATATTTTGTTGCAAAATATTTCATTTTATTTGAATTCAGTTCCATTTCCATTTCCATTTCATTGGGTTTCTTGTTGTAAGCCAAGAATTGCATTTACGCGATACGCCCCTCATATTGACGAATACTTAAGGAAAACCGATGAACTAACGTTATTTTTGGTGATCGTCAAATCAAAATATTTCTCCTTTCTCATTTTCATTTCATTTTTCTTATGCAATTATTGCAATTGTTTGCAAATGTTTTGCAAACTCTTGCATATATTTGCATATATTTATTTATATAGGTTTCAATTTATCGATCGTACAAATGCAACGACGATGAATATTTGGTAAATATTTGCAACGATGATCTCTATGAACGTGATAAAATTTGATGATTGAATTCTATTTCGATTTATCGATATCGAAATATGCCGAAAAAAATTTACATATGCAAATTTATTCGACAATGAACTAAGTATGGGATGGAAGAAATTTTTGATCACACATGATAGATTGAATTACAAAAAGCGCATAGGGTTTCGCCGGGTGGCGTGCTTTCCCACTTATTTTTCCCACAATTTTGTCATTATATTTGAAGTATATTTTTTGAAGTATGCTGAGACAAATCACCTATAAAACATTCGTTTATTCCATTTATTACAAATGTTGCCATATATTGTTGTGTTTATATGCTATTGTTTCCTATGCCATACAAAATGTCGGAACTGTTTCGCTTTCATTCAAATTCCAAATTTTATATATTGACAGATATCTGTCACTATGCGCTTTTGTGGATTCTGGTGGGCTGGGTCTGTGTGTATGTGTGTCTGCGTGCCTATGTGTGGGTATTTCAGGTATCTTAAGTACCTATGTGTGGGTATTTCAGGTATCTTAAGTACCTATGTGTGGGTATTTCAGGTATCTTAAGTACCTATGTGTGGGTATTTCAGGTATCTTAAGTACCTATGTGTGGGTATTTCAGGTATCTTAAGTACCTATGTGTGGGTATTTCAGGNATAAAAGAATTGAATCAAAAGAAAAGAGAGCAGGAAAGGATTTGGCAAATATTGGAAAAAAAACTGGTGAAACAGTATGAGCAAAAATAAAAGAACCATCGAAAGTGCTTCAAGCCTGGAAAGGAAGGTTTAATACAGCCGCCTTTCCGGGTAAACCATCTTTTTCCGGTCAACTTCCCAGAATTTCTATCCTTAACGGAACCGGGACTGGAATAAACATCAAGAAATAATATTCAAAAAGTGTGTATTGAAAGCTTGTATGAGGATCCACTAGGCCTAGTTGTATCAATTCCTGGAAGTTTTATTGATTGTACTATATTTTTAATTATTGCCTTAAGAATTTCATAAAATAAGCTTCATTTTAATGGAAAGTATTATAGGCTAATTTGAATATATAAATTGAGAGCATTTTACATCACTGTAAATGAAGTGTCAATGAAGACATTAATCAAGCATTTTGACCACAGATCACTGACCACCGACCACTGACCACTGACTACTGACCACAATAAGAGCTTTTTTCTTTGGAAGAATACTGAAATTTTTGGAGAGGAATTCTTTTTTTTCTACCTTAAAAATTTCATCACCACAAAAAGTCATTCTCTCATATTTCTTCGATAAAAATGGAAGCGAAAATTCATCTAACACTTGGGAATGGTGAAAATTTTCGAGAAAGCATACAACGCCAGGGCCATCTCCCCTCCCACTCCCCTATTCACCCCAACCCTTACTTCCCCCCTCTCCACCCTACCTTCTTCCCCCTGTGTTCACGGTTACCCTCTCGATCCTGCACCTCGGCTGGTTTTATTACCAGGGCTCGACTCTTGAAACGATATTTGCGAATACGGTAGTATGGTCATTCTAAAATCATGTAGTGCCAGATCATCATCAAGTTTAAAGCTGAGGTTCTAGCGTTAGAGAGTTCTTAATAGATTCTTCGTGCTTGGATTGCACCGGTTACACCGCTTATTCCTCTTTAGTACCGACAACTCTGTCAGCATAAAAGGCATTTTTGCTATTTCGTTCACTCCTCCAATATACCTATTTTCTACTCCTGTTGCATCCTGCCATTGAACTATTTTATGGGTAAAGTAGGTATGTAAGGTGCAGCCGGCTGTCCGTTAATTTAGGTTGATTATGCGGTAAATGGTATTATGGTAATTGCGATCATTGAAGCTGAGCAGACAATGTAACGTTGAAGTGTTAAGGTATACTAATTGCTGATGAATAGTTAAATGTAGTGCTAAAAGATGGTCAAAGCCTAAATGTGGGATCAAGGCTAAGCTTTAAGTTTGGAATTTATTGCGGCATCTTTTAATTTTATGGTACCTTTATTCGTTTAGAAAGTTTAATTACCGTATTTCCTTACTTATAACCTCTTGGGTGTGCAACGTTGACAAATTACCGGAAAGAGGAATTGTAGAATTATTTGTCGTTGTGTTGTTTTATGTTGGGCAAGAATCTAATAACGAAGGTTTACTGCTATATTACCTTGAGAATTTATTGGTAATGGATGGTTGATTGATAGTAGTGATAATGAAACGTTAAGGAAACTATTTCACTCAATCCGTAACATTGTAGAAGTAATTTTTAATACTTCAAAAAAGCACATTGCGCGCATTTTAGTGGAGTTGTAATCCGCATCGACTCTTGATGAGAACGTGAGGACGGAAAGGTCGATACAATCCATTGTTTGCATTCCCAAGCTCCTGCTCCGTTTTTGCTCCCATCACGTCTCCCCCTCCCCCATCCACACAAAATTGTGCTGAAGCACTCTGCTGGGAAAGGACGAAGGACGAGGTCATGTATTAGGCTAGGAAGTCATGGGAGGTGTGATTGTACCAGGACCTGGTGTATTCGACCCGAAGGTTATCGAACCATCCACGTCTTCAAATACGTGAGATAAATATGAGCTTGCTTTGTGCCTGTAGATGCCATGGAACAAAAGTTAGGCGGGCAAAAATTTTTGGTCAGAAGCAGAGTGGACAATTCCGCCGCTTTCGATATCGCTTTCAGGTTAGGAATGAATTAATTTGCACATTTGCTAAGTGTTACTGAAATTCAAGCTTCAGTGCGTAGTCATTTCCTCACATAATAGGAGGGGACCGAATAACGTTGTGCAAGAAGCATCATAGACAAAATGGCAGGGCCGAGACATCAGTGGCGTCACGATTTCCCACAAAATTCGCGGGGGTGGAACCCGCTGAATCTTCGTGTCCAATTTTTCCCATCGGGATTCACTAAGGATTCCAGGCTCGCTATAAGCCCAATAATCTCCTGTTCTTACCCGCCTGGATTCCGCCGAGTTCCTGAACTAGCGGAAGTGGCGAAAACTTTACGAATCTTCATACTAGTTGTGGTGGTACTGCTTAATACCATATTTTCTACGATACGGCAGTGCAATATTTTCATCTGGTACCATCCACTGTTATCACTGCTACTCATCACTACTGTCACCATTCTGGTGGTGTTATGACTACGCCTTGTAATCTCCGTTTTCTTCATAAAACTAGCAACGGAAGGGGAAGAGGGGTTGGGGAGAGCTTTGGTCATCTGTGGCTGGACATCAACTACATCACCGATTAACATCACCCATTACCGTTGAGAGTTTTGATGGGTTTTATATATGGTACTAATGGTCATCGTGGTCACACCTGTTCCACCAACATCCATCCCCACTAGCCTCCTTCGTTGAGCCATTACAACATTTTCGACGGTAATAGCAAAAGGTTTTATGCAAATTATGTCGCCATTAAATGTTAACAATAGACGCTGATTTTTTCTGCATTATAGAACTATTTTTTGTATAATTATTTACACTTATAAGAGTTATAGAATTTGCATATCAAATCTCTTATGCAATCGGTTGAATAAGATCCTAAATTGTACAAGTAGGTATCTAAGACGTTTCATTNTGGAATTGCACACATTTCTGCAAATGTTTATTTCATTTAGCATGCAAAATTCACTATACGAATATATGATGACCCCCCACTTTGTCTCATTATTATTAAACGTGGAAAAGTTGTGATGTTATGCTTTATAGCATAATGCTTTATATTGCAATCAGTGGATGTTGTTGTTTCGATATGCCTATTCGAGGATTTGGCTTCATATCTCTGTTTTTTTATGTAAAAGAGTTAATATAAACGAAAATTTTCATTAAAAAAAGGTTTTAGCTTTTTCATGTAAATTTTTTATTGGCAAAAGGGAATCCATTACAAATATTTTCTTTGCAAAAATATATAAATAATTTAAATGTTGCATTTGGAACGGAAGTTCCTCTATGTGCAAAAAAAAAGAAACATGGGAAGAATTTAGATTGCATTCAAATTACTGTATAGGTAGATCTATGGGAAATGTTATACATCGTTTCTGCCCTAATACTCTAAACCACTTTGGCAGTAACATTGTAACTGAGTAATACATATGTCTTATATGCTGCTTATTTATTGGGTATGCACTTCTATATACGGTATCAATCTTTAGTTCTTGATAGGGCCTCAATGGATGTCGGTTATTTAGATTTCCCTGACAATACTTGAGGGAAAAATATTCAAAAAAAAGAAAAATTCTTTTCATATTCCTATTAATTTTTTTGCACTGGGCATCATGCCAAATCAACTTTTTTTTTGTTTAGAAATTTTGAACGAATATTGCAGTTGGTGGTAGTCTTTTGAGTTCGTCGATGTCCTATGGGAATTTTTTTTACCCACATTGCATTTCTTTAAGATTTTGGGAAAAGTTTTTTGCCCACCAGTTTTATAGAAGAATTTTCTAATCTTTGATCGCTCTTCCTTCTTCTTCCTCTCTTCCCTTTGAATCGAATTTAAAATATACCATTATTAGCCATATTGAGGAATGTTCAGAGTTTTTCATCTGTATGAAAGCTGTCATATCGCCTGGATTGTACTGAAGTAATCAAATGCTAGTGTGAAGGGAATTTTCTGCTGACACGGTTTATGCGATAGTGATTGGAATATGCGTAAAACTGGGACCAGAATTTAGATTTTAACGAGGCAATGATAGTACTGTAGAGTTGAAGAGGTTCGTATACTGTAAGAGTTACCGTAATATTTTTAGTTTTTTATTGTATTCATTAGAGATAATGACCAATATTAATAGATAATTTAATTTTAGCTTAGTAAGAGGTTTTTAGCGTTAAATAAACTTAAGTTTTGAAGAAAAAAAAATTATAGCTGAAAAATTTCCCTCATTTAGCTTTAAAAAATTTTATAATTTCATATTCGCATGTTTTATAGGCATTTAATTATTGTTGCGATTTTTTTATTTCGCCTTAAATTTTTATTGATTCTTTATCGATTCTTTTTTTTCCTCATTTAGCTTTAAAAAATTTTATAATTTCATATTCGCATGTTTTATAGGCATTTAATTATTGTTGCGATTTTTTTATTTCGCCTTAAATTTTTATTGATTCTTTATCGATTCTTTTTTTCATTTTTTTTATTGATTTTATTTCCAATTTCCTCTTAATTAACCAACCTCTTATAAATGTTGTCTTCATAACGCATTTACTATCGCTAGAATTTTTATGCTATTTGCATGAATTATTATTTCTGAGTGAAAATATTTTCTTACGTTTATGTGATTCGAAATTTTATTTATTTATTTATTTATTTATATTTATGATTATTATTTTCAGAGGAAGTGATATATGTTTCAAAAAATTTACAACAATAATGAAACTATTGAAGAAATATATCGACAGAGAAGGCTCTGGGTTAGTACATTATCAGTGTCAATTTCAAGTCATAAAACATCCTTCATTCTTATAATCACAGCGATGGCGTTGTTGGGAAAGGTGGTGAACTAGTGTAAATAGGTATCCTGGGATATGGATTGAATTCGGTTCGGATACTGATACAGACCAGGTTTAATACATGATCTCAAATAGGTGGACTGAACCTGATTCCATCCCTTGTCGGACCAGGCTTCTGGTCGGTAAGCCAGTCGATGAATTGAGACCAGTATTAAGGCAAAGTTCAGTCTGTCTTTGTATGCTGGTAGAGTGAATCGATCCTGAGTTAATCGAAACTTAACATTCGAATCAGTGCTGCAACTTAAAAAATGTTTCTTAAAGAATTGTTTTACTTTCTGTGCTAACCTCATTGGTGTGGGAGATGGCACCACAGTAGCTCCCTTCAAATAAATTCATTACGCTTTATTCTTTATTGTTTTTAACAAATTCTGTGAAGTTTTTTTTTCCAATGCAGTTCATCCATTCTAGATGTATATGCACTGTCCTGGTCAAATTGGTCACAATTGGTCATAAAGGTTTTCATACGAGAGGATCTTAATGAATTGTTAAATCTTTTATTTCACTTGGTTTAAAAACTACAAATTCTGTTAATTCGATTCTGATTATTAGCCTTTTGTGTGCATCACCTCGATTGCGTTACCTATTCTCTCTCTCTCTCTCTCTCTGTCAAACAGAATCCGATGATTTGAAGCATAATCACATCGCTAAACTTTCGATGTTTATAAAAATGATGAATTCCTCTAATATATATTATTCTGATTCTCCAAGTTTCTTAGAAAGCTTATAGTTTCTTTAGATTTCGGTGGAAATCTATAATTAAAGAGGAATACTTTTTTATCTTTATTCGAATAAATAATTTAGATAGACGTTCAATTTTCCCTAAACAGCAGTTTGAAAATTTTGCGCACTCTAATCTTTAAAAATCGTCGTAAAATTGTGCTTATGGATCATAGATATCTTCAAATAACTGCCAATTTTTTAGAGGTTCCTATTAATAGAAGAGGGATTTATAATGAAGAAAGATTTGCAATGGGAGTGTTATTGATGATGCGATTGTTTATCAGCACAGTGATAAGTGTTGATGTTTTTAAATATTTGTTTTATTTGAAGAGATGTAACGTTAATATGCGAAGAGGCGGAGGATATGTGGCATGTATACAATCTGGTGCGAGTGGGTGACACTCTTCGCTGTCAAACAATACGAAAAGTGACCACCGAAACGAGCACCGGAACTACATCAAGGTGATTATTTGAAATTTGATAGGGGCTCTTACAAATGGTACGTCGTTTCGAGTTTATCCTCGAAGGTTGTGCATCCCACCCCCTCCCCCCACCTCTCTCTCGAGCAGGAGTGTTTTTACAGTAAACTTGGAGGTCTTGCAATTACAGATATAATTATATAAGCTCGGAGTCTCAGAAAAACAAAGGTTCTCATCGGTATTCGAAGGCAACGAATGTGACACTAATTTACACCTTCGATTTACATGAGCATTGAGGTCCCAAAATGTTTACCACATTTGGAGGGAGAAAAATGGATAAACAGTATAGGAAAAAGGATAAGCATTGTAGGAAAATGTTCATAAAGAATAAATAGCAACATCCGATTTGTGAAGTTTTATCTTCTTTAATTCGTTTCATTGCATTTCATTTTATATCATTTATTTGTTTTAAATTCGAAGAGAGGTAATGGCCTGCTCGCCTAGAGATAATCCGGCCTATCAAGTGATCAAGTGATTTGTTTTAGTAACATAACAGAATGTATCTATGTCTGTGTTTTGATACGTAACAATGTAACCTTAAAAACTTCCGTATCATGCGGTATATTGTGCTATTCGAGTCGTTTTTAATCCTCATATGTGGTGAAGAATTGAAAAAATGATTGTGGGGGACTTCGAATTGAATCAATTCAAGCTTTTGCCTTTACGAATTGTACCATCTTCAAAGAGCATGTGTGGATCGTTGTTCTTATAGAGTAGTTTGGGTGGTGATTTAGCAATGGAGGAAAAACGGAGGGACAGTTGAAACAGTTGGTAACACTTCATAGATCATATGACGTGGAAGTCCAAGGACTGGATCCTGACTTCAATTTCCCGGAATAGTTCATTTAACTTCCCGGGCAAAATTTTCTTTCCATAGAAGCAATCTTAGAGCGATTTCCTATCAATGACGTTTCAGTCAGCGGGTCCACACAACATTGTCTGTATGTGTGGAGACGGTTGATTTTGACGCTGTGGCGTGCACTTTGCATCTGAAGGGTAAGAACGTGGTGGAGAACGAGCATGTCAAGATGGGACAGTATCACACACTCGACCTCATGTTGGGCAAGAAGTTCCAGCTTTCGAAGCCATATTGGGATTCGGTCGATCTTGATAGACTCAACTTGGCGCTTGATGTTGGTTGTTTTATAAGAACTCGTTTTTGAACAATCCATTCCCCGTTCTATTTAGGCGTATTTTTATGCTTATAACAGCTCCATTTATACATAAATAGGTGGAGTAAAGTTTTAGCTAAACTCTTTGAAAGTTGACGGCGGTGACATTAGATTAAGTGCAGTTTAGTTATTGGCTGGACATGTAATGTGAGTGAGGTGGTAGGTTGAATAATAGTACAGCTAAAAGATGGGATGAACTGTTGGACAGCACATGAGAGGGGGTGGGGGATAAGGGAGGAGGATGGAAGGGTTTGCATTCTCTTTCTAAGCAATAACCTCTAGAAAGTCATCCACAAATGCACGGCAAAAGGGTTATGCGCAAATCTGTAATTCATCTCAGTAATGAACAGTTCACAAGTTTACTTCATTAAACGATTTCAATTTTTACAGTTGATTACGTTAAGGTGACGCAACATGCAGATGTGGCTGCAGTTGTGATGCACGAAGGTCTTGCACATGTTTGTCTGCTAACAGCGGCAATGACTATCGTCAGGGCAAAAATTGATATGCAGGTATACACGTACTTTTATTAATATGCAGGTATATATGTACTTTTATCGATATACAGGTATTTAAGCACTTTTATTTCTAAGTTACTTTGTTGATTTTATTATTTTATGAGATTATTGAACGATACAACCGTTTATTTGATCCTTTTCCAAGGTTCCTACTTAAGCGGCTGCAATAGCATCGAAAAATTCTGTCGAAGTTTTTTATTCTTCTTTTTCTTCGATCTTTTTTTTGTTTGAATTTTCTCAAAATTCCACTAAATATGGATGATCCTCTACGCAATTATAAATGGTTGGAAGTGTATTTGAAGAGGAAAATGCTAAGATTTGTTTTGGAGAGGATATATGCCATATGATGGATCCTTAAAAATCCTTAATTAAATTTTTATGTCTCTAAGATGCCCGTTTCAGGGGAGAGAGTCCACATTTCGAGTTGAGATGTTTATTCGTCGTTAATCGATATTTAAGGATGTTTTTTCCGTCGCTTCTTTGTTATTCCTTTATTAAAAGTTTTTTCAGTTTCTTTCTGAAGAATATAAAGTTGCACATCACATAAATAAAATATTTGCACATGTCTATCGAATTAAGTGGTGTATTGATTTTAGATACCTCGCAAAAGAAAAGGTCTATCGGGTCAGCACGATAGAGGACTTCAGAGATTTTTCGATGCTATTGCGGCCGCTTTTGTGCGGCACGTTAATCTGAAGGTTTGTTGTCTTTTGAGAACTGCACTGTAATGAATTCTTCGAAAAGATCGGCATAACCGGGGATCGAGGTGTCTTTCTATGGTTCACTTAACTGAGTGATCCAATACCTTGTCTTTGCAGTATTTAACATTGCTGTGGTTAACTCTGTGGATTACCTATACAAAGAGTGATCCTATAGTTCATTGGTTTATGAGGATTTATAGACAAAGAGGAGGACGGAATATTCATTGCCGCAGTTATTAATATAAATCAAGTAAAATTTGCTCTCAATCTTCACAGGGCTGTATGCGATTTGATTCGTCGAAGTGGAAAGAAATCATAGTGCTCTATATAAGAAAGAGAGTCGTTTTCTTAAAGTATTAGTGAAATCTTTGCTTTTCATAGGGAAGGGAGGGAGATATAGAAAATATCGGAAGACGAGGGTTATCATCCGAATCGTGAAAGGTTGAGGCGAGATAGAGGATTGACGTGGCGAGTTTTTTTTAATATATATTTTAACAAGTGAAATTTCAAATGTTGGTATAATTTTTAGGGTGCAAATGTGTTAATATTTTCATCGATGCATCCAAGTGGTGAGCAGTTGAGTTTACTAAGTGGAGTGGCTGCTATTCTACGATTCCCATTACATGAACTTGAGGATGAAGCAATGTCGGATAGCGAAGAAGAGGATAATGCCGATCCGACTAACAATGGGAAATGATTGATTTATACATGAGTGTGGTAACTCACTCATATCTCTTTTTTTTTGGTAAACGCTATCCCTTTTATTTATTAGTATAGCATCGCATAGAAAGTTTTCTGTGGTCAGTTTATGGCTATTGACAATCTGTTTATTTGTTTTAAAGATTGGTAAAGAGTCACATGATTTGAGAAAAAAACTTTAAAAATTATATAAGCTGACGTAAAGTATGAGATGAGATCAGTGAAAGTTTACGGTATGATGTGTATTTAATGTATATGGCTTGGATGATTGTATAGAATAGAACAATATCTTCGGGTAGTTGTTGTCCCAACATCTTGTGGTCATACTTACGATCACTTCGATAGAGCTCGTTCTCCTTAGTTCAGAGTAACAGAGTTGGTAATACCTTACTCTGTTCTGCGCAATTTCGATGCCCCTTGAGTATATCTGAATTCGAATAGATCAGAGGCATCTTTGAGCCGATCCGAAGTTATATATTTATGAAATGGCCCCCATCTAGATACGTTTCCCATGTCAGTGACCAGCGGGCACTCGAAGTTTTTCGCCTCCCTTTATTTCATAGAGGAAAACAAGTGAGGATTCAGTTTCTTTTTCGTTCCATAGTTTTATATCACTCATCGAGCAGCATTACAGCATCCTTCAGATCGCTTACCGGTATCGGTGACGATACTGATGAATTATGATATTGGTAGTCATTGGGAAAACAATCTCAGAAGGAAGTTCTTGATGACGGGATTTACGAAAATCCAAGTATGAATGAATAGGTTTCATATTAGAGATCAAGCTCGTAGAATGACCATTTGCAAGTCGATTGTTTAGTATTGCAAATACTAATCATTGCTTATTATGTCCATACTTTTCTTTTCTAAGCGTGTCATTAACCGATATACTATTGGCGCAGTTGGTGGGCCACATGAAGTCTTTCACCGTTGTGATGATTGCTTTCTGCTTTCACGCTGTTTTTTTTGTTTTAATGTGTATTGATAAAGTTTATTTAATTATAATATTAGAGATAAAACATAATAAAGCGATCGAATGATCGATATACATCTAATGCTATATGCAAAAGGCTGGATTCGACTCCAAGAAGGTCGATGATTATTTAGAGGACATCCATCAAAGGTCTGTATCCGATAATGGAAATCGAAAACAAGCGAGCCTTTGCCATTTTCCTCTACGGATGTTGATTTCCGTCCTCTCTAAGTTGACCTCAGGGCACCTATTTTATGATTTAATAGATGTACCATTGCTATTTGAAGATCCAATTATATAATATCAAATAAATAGGGCGATTTTTTGTGGTGTTTTATACTTGAGGAAAGAATTTTAAACGTTTTCAAAATGCTATCATATTACATTGACCAACAACAATTCCTTCAACGCATTTCTCTTTCTTCGACTTTAATCGGTAAAGTATTTCTTTACTCTTTCTTCGACTTTAATCGGTAAAGTATTTCTTTGCTAACAATTGTTTTTTCATATCGCTTCCACTTCCGCTTAAGAGGAGAAATTGTAAAATTGCACGAAGGTCATGGACTAGGGTCGTCTCCTGCCTATTAGATGCTGGTGAGTTGGTCGACTGTAGTTCTGCTTAGGATTACGGTTGGGGATCTACTCCACCACTCTCTCCCCGATGAGGGTGCTGGGAGGATAGGACAAAGCAGAGGAGTCTAATCGGAGCCCATTTGAACCAAGTGAGCATTTACAAATATGACACGATGAATCAATATTTTTTTAGACACGGCAGTTCAAACACTCATAGTTGCCGAAAAAATATTTTATTTTGATTTTCATTGTTTTCCTCTCCATTACTCATAACTGAATAAGGCTAAACCTAGTATTAAAAGTTCAATTTTATGAAGTTGTAGCAATAAATATTGAGCTGCAACATTCAACAGTGAATACCCACTGTTGCAAAGGATAGCAACAAGTTAATGTGCCCACCTTTCATGGTAAGTGTTGACAACCTTCGACGTGACAACGACTTTTGAGGGTATTTCATTGTGACACATCAAGGATTCCAGTACTGTCTGTGATGAGATCGTATTTACTGGCGGAAATGACGGGGAGCCACTATACGATGAGTAATACATGAACACATTTCAATGAATGTTTTTCAGAGTGGGTATGTAACCGATGATCGTACTGATTTTGCATTTTCAAGGATAGCAAGTTGCAGGAAGTTCAATGAACCCTTTGATTCCAAGTTACAGGAAGTTATACAAACCTTTCGCAATTTACAGGAAGTTATATGGGATGACCTACCGCACTTAAACTTAAATTCCCCTTATTTCAGCGTCTGTTAAAGATTGATTCGAAGAAGGATTCTAGCGTGGATTTACCATTGGAGGTATGATCTGTTGTATAACAAAAAAAAGGCAAAAATAACCATAGAAGATAATTTATTAAACCAATGCGAATAATATTTGATGAATAAATAAAGAGAAATAACATATGGAAAATATTACGCACAGTGTTTATTTCACCTGAAGAATAGAGATAATATAAGAAAACAATTTATATACATTATACGAATGTAAAAGAACGATGAGTAAAACATCGTCAACAATAGATTCGAAGAATATTTCATAGAAAATTCCTGAAAATTTTTCTAATCGAAATCATCTTAGTGGGTGGTCATCGATAATGATGGAATTTATGAAGTTTCCAGTCGAACTGCAAAGGAAATACGGCAATTTATTGAGAAAACTTTTGGAAGTTGTGCTCGATAAATAATTACAAATTAAATAAATGTCAAATAAACCTCAATTTTGTGCCGATTAAAATTTTTGTGGATTTTTTTTTGTGGAATTAAAATTTCATAGATACTCGAAACCTCTCTCATCTATGAAATGCGAATGGAATCCGATTCCGGATTCTGTGTTCGGTTACGATCGAAAGTGAATCCGTTTCCGGATTCCGTGTTCGACTACGACCGAAAGTGAATCCGCTTCCGGATTCCATGTTCGATTACGACCGAAAGTGAATCCGATTCCGGATCCCGTCTCCGATTACGACCGAAAGTGAGTCCGATTCCGGATCCCGTATTCGGTTATGACCCGAAATTGAATTTAACGGACATTTCAGGCTATCGAATTAAACAACAGCAAAAAGAAGGAAAATCCCATCAAGATAAATTGAAAAGAAAAAAAAAACATCAACAAAAAAGTTTCTCGTCTATGAAACAACTTAAACATTTTCATCATAGAAGTCGATGGTACCACAAATACCGTATTTTCCCACTTTTAAGCTCCTTCCTACCTATAATTCAACATTCGATAGTCAGTTAGTTGTGCGTTATGGGAAGCTGCGAATGCTAGAAGTGGTGAATCACCTTGAATAGAGAACTAACTCACCTCTTTCCCCCATTTACTCTCAGAGGGGCACTATTCAGAAATTCCCCGAACGGCATAGGCTCCTCTTCCCATTACCTGTCTCTCCCTCACAGATAAGTATAAATCGGTTTTTGAAAATAGCGATCGATATAACCCCAAGGGTTTATAAGTGAGAGGAATATGGTATTTGATTTTCGATATCACACCATGACCATTCAAACAGCACAATGCGTATATGTTTGCTCTTAATTGAAGCAAACTTACATTAAATATCGGTTGATAGTTGATAAGTATCGTCGACAATGGTGAAATCATCCCAGAAAAGTGGTGCTCCCAATAGAGGATCATCTTTACCGATGAATGGTGATTGTTCTTGATCAATCTTCAGATCATCGAAATAAAACTCTTCAATCGTTGGCGGTGAGTTAAGACTTGAATCGTAGATAGTTGTGGTGCCTGGATTTGGAACTTGTTGAGACGGTGATGGTATACACTTGTCTGGATCATTTTCATACGATGAATCGCGGATGTGAGTAGATGGATTGCTACTTGAGGTGTTTGAGGAATCCGCCTGATCAGTGAGGGAGTTCGAGAAGTTCGAATGACAACTGGAAGGAGACTGAAGATATTCGGGTGCTAAATGGAGATCCGATGACGGGCTATCCACGCGAGTCGTGCAGCTGATTTGCGTGGCTTGTGATGTAACGCTAGAAGTGAAAGAAGTGGAAGCACAATCTTCTTCCGATTCTTCATCTGCACTAAGCATTCTCGTACAGAATTGTTCGAGCTCTGGATCATCTTCGAGTAGGTCGTCGAGGATTTCTTGGATGCTGATGCTAGGTAGGAGAGAAGAAGAAGCACCAACGTCGGCAACGCAATCGCCTGTTCCCTCTGCTGGGGCCCGCGAATGGATTCTGCAGATCCAATGGACGATTGCGTGCTGGACGATGATTCGTTTGCTTGCTTCTGCTCCTTCAACGACCTCTCGAGCTCCGCATTCCGAGCTTTCAACTCTTCACAAACTGCATTCACACGTTTGTTTTCTTCACGAAGCGCTTTATTCTCGGTGATAAGCTTATGCACTGCCTCTTCGAGTTTCGTTGTTCGAATCTTCTTGCGATCTCGGGCTGTCTGTGCCGCGACACGATTCTTCAGTTTACGTCTATTTAGCTTCTCTTCAGCAGATAAATGTGTAAGACGTTCACGCTTACGAACTGGATGAGTATCACCGACCGGTAGACCAAGCAGATCATCAATCGTCGACGCATCATTGCTCTCGTCCAGAACCGAAACCGGTCTTTTCCGGCTTATTGCAACCGGATGTAGGATGGTTGCATTCTGAACAATAGTTGGACGAGGTGTGGCAGTAGAAACTCTGATTGGTGATGACGCCACAGTAACTGGCACATGACGACTAATAGTAATTTGGCGAGTTGACGGTGCCGTACCTATCGGTACAGAAGTTTGCTGTCTAGCGGGTACAATGTAGATAGTCCTGGTGGCCATTTTTGGGCAAATAGCCCCAACAAACGAATTTCGAAACGATTTCCTCGAGTACTACTCCACTCGTTTCTTGACATATGAAACCAACACGAATGCTGACTAGTACACGTCACATAAACACAGAGGCCGAATGATGATTGGTTGAATGAGCAGCGAGAAACCACGCCCCTAATCGATAGCACTTATTGTTGACAGCTGATTCGTTATTGACAGCTGATGCAATATTTGTGTGCGACATGCGTTTGCCAATTCACGTTATGTACTATGTACGCGTCGCGTATTCATCGTGAAAACCATGCGAATCAATTGCAGCGCTAAATTTGGGAGAATTTCCGATAAGTGCGCTTATTTGTTATGAGGAAGTAAATATTTTATGGGGGTCTTCTCTAGTTTACGACTCTCCTTCCTATTCAATTTTGATGAAAAACCCTTTCTTTTTTTCTTCTAAAATTTATTTCGTCTTATTTCAACTTTTTTTTTAGAAACTTTGGATTCTTAGTGTTTCGCATTTGTCTTAAACAGGGCAAATATGAAACGATTGCTTGTAGAAAGACTTAGAACAATCTTTCACTGTGACTAAGAGCATGAAATTCTATCAGCGAATATTATTTTAATAACTATGGAATCAGCCTTTATTATGTTTCATCAATCCGATGTTTGACAATTATGCGATTATAATTGATTATATAAAGAACTATGAATACTTATACGGCATACAAATAATGAATGCCTTATTTGTAAGACAACAGTAATGGATTCTAATGTATCGTTGAAATGTTTCTATTTGGAATTTCACATCTCCGTTGCCCTTCGATCGCAATTTTTTTTCTGCTTCAGTTGATCGATGAATAATTCATAAAATTACAAACAGAGATGAACGCTAAACACGTCACCTGAACTGAACTCAACTTCAGGTTTTTGCGTTCTCACTTCTCTAACTCCTTAGATACAAAAATCTGTCGCATGTAAGCTGTCTCCAATCCGCAAAAAAAGTGAGCAGTATCCTCTGTGCGTCACTTTGGTGGATACGGAAGGGGGGAGAGGGGATAGATCAAAACCCCTGTGTCGTTGAATAGGCGTATTAAAGTAGTGTTAGCATACGATAACTCTTCAACTACGGTAGACTTATAAACATATGGAATAATCGAAGCACTAATAACACATTGCTATAATCTCAGTGGATTTCATGCGGTGAAGCATTCATAACATGTGTGGAGAATTCATAAACAGGCATGAAAACAACTATCAAAAAGTTTAAGTACCAATTTCCATGCGGAAAAAACTTCCCCAATACCCCCAAGACAAATCATTGTTGTTTTCGTATCCCACACCACCTGGATGGTTCGTTCGCAAACAACAACTTCTGCCGGCTACCCGAGGATGTGACAGTTCGAATGTCGAGTTGATATACCTCTTATTCTGACAACTCTTCAATAAAATTCTACCAGGGCATTCTGAGTGACACACGAATCTAGGTAAAATATTATATGTTTAAGTTTATTTACGTGGGACAAATGCGCCGAATATGCTGTACTCTTCCCATCTACAGAACAAAAACGGATAACTAATACAGGGAAGCATATTTTACGATCCACTTATCAGGCCCACCGTGGCGTTTAGGACATCCGATCGAATCATACAACGACTTGTTCGATCGATTACAACGCTAATCGATTTCAAACCATAAAACTGAATTTTTTTTTCACTTCCCTTTTTTATAGAATTAAACAAAGCCGTTACATTGTAATACACTCGTTTATTGCAAATAAATTAAGCAATGAATTGAAATAAAGAATGAAATTGAGAAGATCACAGACTTGTAATTCGAAAACTACAGTAATAGATCGAATATAAAGCCACCAATGCTGAGAGCATATTCGATATGCAGCAATACATCATTAACCTTTTTCACATTTGCATACAATATTCATAAATTGCTATCGCTAATTAAGCTAGTGCATTTTGATCTGTTTGCAATAATTATGCCAATTTTGCATATCACTTAGTTTTATAAAGCAGCAATTATAAGCATAGAGGATGGCATTCCAGCTAGCGTTCACTACCAGTTAATAGCGCTGGTCAGTTCGGTGCGGTCAGTCTAAATGACCATTCAACGATAGCCAAGGTTGAGGTGTTGACCATCCAATACAATAGAATATCATCGTTCAAAGTGCCAAATACAAGTAAATCAGGATCCATATGTATCGTAGACTCAGCACGAATAAATCAAAGATGCTCCCCTTATATCAATAACTACTGTACTACTACCTTCATCAATAAACGTAAAATCGGGATCTGAACATTGAATGACACAAACGAAAGCATCTTCGAAGAGTGAAACGGATAGTCTGCTCGTTGTTTATAAAAAGAATGGAGGAAATGAGAAGCAAGAGATGGGAGAGGGAGGCGAGGGCAACGATGGGGAAGAGAAGGGGTAGGGGGTGCCGAAAATGCGGGGAAAAAGATAGGAATTTCTTGAGTGATAATGAGTCAATTAGTGACTCATTGGATTCGATTTGCTTCAAAAACGTTCAATGGATATTTACTTTCTACTTGATCCCTCATAAAGGAAAAACGAAAATGCTAAACATCAGAATATTCAATCGAGGATTTTATAAATCCCTCACTCTTTGATTTTTTACAGATAAAAATCCAACTTTTCAGTCATGAAAATTGATAAATCGCTCAATTCATAAAGGAAATTTTTACAGCCAATCAATACAATTGATTCAACAAATACATATCAGAGCTTTATCTCAAGAAAAAAAAAAGTTTAATTAAATTCATGCTAAAACCAGCTTGAAAATAACCCTTTGCCCGCATGTGATGGTGAAATCTGTTTAGCGGCATACGGTGCCATACTTTCCTTCTCGAGATTATCGTATGCTTGCTCACGTTTCTGCAAACGGTAACAATTAAATACACCGTAATGCCAAATGTAAACTCGTATCTCAAAGCAATCAAAGAATAAAGAGCAATATAGAACCACAATGTAAACAAAAATCCTCACTTTGCAAAGGATTGGTGATGGGAACCGATAAAAACTAGAACGGTGACACACCTCTTGATGTGTTTACTTGCATCTAAAGGAAATATTTACCCTTTCGGGAAATAGAATAAATCTAGAGTGACGAAAACTCTAAACTTTGACATATACAATTCGCTCGTCTGAACGCATACACTACACTCGCCGTACCCGGAATCTATATTCTTCAGATGATTCATTTTCGACACTTCCACATATGGCTTCGCACCATGTTACCCCCCACCCCCTCCCCCCCGGCAATCTTTTCAGTAACGTAAAAAATCCTCACCTTTAATAAACCTGTAATTTCCTCACTCTCCCGTTTCAATTTTTCAACTGCTTCTTTATATTTCCTTTCTGCTTCCGTATATTCAGTCTGGAATTGAGCCATTTCGGTTTTCTTTCGTATCAGTACATCTTCTGTTGATGTTATTTCATTTACCTGCAAATGTGAATACTTTATTAAAGTCAACTTGCACTAAAATATTTCAATTTTTTTCTTCCCATAACTAATTTACCTTTTATTAATTCTAATTTCTGAAACAATTTTAAAATATAAACTGTTCAGTTCTCTCGATTTCATAAATAAACGAACAAATTTCTCAATGTCAAAGATAGCGTTAGAAAAATAAGATGGCGTTGAACTATTCGAGTCAATTATCGCTCGAATGAAATGAAAGAAAATTCAATAATAAAGGGTGCGGAACTTTCACATACGATACATAAGTCGACGACTTCATCACCGATCATGCCAATGACTCTTGGCCGTCGATTCGAATCCCCCTCCTTCTTGCATAAGAAATTTTCTCTTTTCTTTCTAGCTATATCTTTCTTAGTCTAGGATCAATAATAAACGTAAAACTTACAAGTCGTGCAGACTCTGTAGAACCACTTAAAGGCAATAGTTTGAGTTGGTATCGCACATCCTTAATCCAGTTATCCCCATATACACACAAAAAGTGATCTCTATCCTCGAGTGTATGTGCACCAACAGTCTCGAGAGTGTCCAACAAATGGAATGATAACGGCGTTTCCTTATCCTCCATATAAAATTTCATTGGAATAAATTCACTTAGATTGGCACGATTGAATGGCACAAAATATAGTTCGGCCACTGTGCAACCTTTCCGCTTATTGCTTTCCTGAAAAATGCTTATTTCCATATGATATGGGGCGGATTAGTGATGAAATACCGTATTTACTTGATATACCCCCTCCTCCAAACATCATATGCACCAAATCTCGTAAACCTATAATATCATCAAGTGTCGTAATAATCAACAGAAACCTATTCCAGCAAATAAACCAACTTTAAGTGGGAACCTTTCTATCCTTGCGAGTACTATTTAAACAACAGGGAAAATCTTTAAGGATCAAAAGGTTTGACCGATATTATATAGTTTATTCTTCTCATTATTAAATTTTGAAGGATACGTGGTGGAACATCTCTGAAAGCAAATTGGTGATCCACACGAATGGACGCTTGTTCAAGAATGCAGTACTATTTAAACAACAGGGAAAATCTTTAAGGATCAAAAGGTTTGACCGATATTATATAGTTTATTCTTCTCATTATTAAATTTTGAAGGATACGTGGTGGAACATCTCTGAAAGCAAATTGGTGATCCACACGAATGGACGCTTGTTCAAGAATGCGAGGGTGATGACCTTAAATTGAAGTAAAGTAAACCTAATATTGATCCACTTAATAATACTGTTCTAACGACATCCACGCAGCTTCGAAGAAGCAAACTGTTAGCGTAAATTATAAAAAACGTACCTGTATCGTTCGTACTCCGCCGTCTTTATCGAAAAGAACAAGTTTAAATTTACTCATTTGAGCCGATTTACATATTATCACTAATCCATGCTTCTCCCATTGTCGTTTCATCGTTATTTTAAAGAAAGCTGCTTCCTGAAATTTAATGATAATCTGCTCACGACAACCGTCTGTCACAAATAACTGCTTAATAAACTTGCAAATAATTTCCCTCAAAAGTGATTTGTGTTGAACATATTCTAGCGATAGAATACTCAAACAAAATAACATATAAAGTGATGAATTATTTACCTACCAATCTCTAATTATTGCAATATTTCAGCAATATTCATATAATAGAGGTATTGTCTCATCTTTCTTTCATCTAAATCTTCTTTCGATTTCTGAATAAAAAACCCTCATTACATAAACTAAATTCATTCTGAATGGTCACTTCATAAAGCAGATTTATTCCAGTATGAGCGATTCCATTGTGTTCGAAGAAACGACCCAACCTGAACTTTGCGCTAAGGAACTGCAATCTCAGCCAATAGACGAAAGATAAAACCAAACAGCTGAGTACTACATTCGACCCTCATCCATCATGTTCCTTTTTTTAGCTTATTATTCTAGCTCCGGAGCATCATCGGAGTTCAGGAACGATTTTAAATCTGCTTCCCTTGCAAAATACGATTAAAAATTACCTGTTTTCCTATAGATCCATCAAATTGAATACCCTCTTCTAAAACGGAATATTTCGCATCGGAAGGCGTTCCCTCACATAAACTCCTCGCTTGTGCCAATACTTTCGGTACGATTTGTGTTGGAATTGGAACACCTAATTTCGAGAATAACGCACCGAACACCCTACCTGTAAATGTATTTCCCATTAGACTCTATTAAACAGGTGATCATAATTAATACCATCAACTAAAATTTTAAAAAAAAAGCGACTAATTCAACCTTAAGTGAACATAATTATGTTAGAAGGATTACGTGAGTCGAATTAGGAATCGTCATCAATGGTGACTTATGCAATTTCAAGTTATTTGAAGCAAAACTCTTCTTATGCCCCAAGAGGATCACATTCAAAAGAAAACACGAAAAACATAGAAGTTCCAGGAAACAACAAAAATGAAGCATCTCAAAAATAAAGGTATACGAAAGGCTTACTTCAATGGAACTAACAAATCCATTACTATTTCAAAGGAATTATACTGCAATAATGTCTTAAATAACCGAATTCGAGAAGTGGCTAAACAAACCAAGGTAGTTTATCTATGAAGGAGTTCAAGGCAGGTGCAGGAGGACAGCGGAAGGGGGAGGAGGGGGAAAGGAAAGGAGGGGATGAAGGTACGAACGGTTAAATCCACCATTATCATCATCCCATACGATGTTTTAACTGAACGAATTTCATAAATCAAGAAAACATTACATCTGAAACTCACAAAAATAAATCGGTCCCTTTAAATTCACTTCCTTCTTCATTTCAATGATGAAACACTAAAACAAATTACCTAAAAAATACCTGTTACCATATTTAATTCATTAAATATTTCACTTATTATATTTATTAAAATTCGGAATATATTCTAAAAAGAACGAAAACATACCAACACCACCCATTTCACTAATATCGATACCCTCGAAATCAACAATCGCACCCGATGGCCCACTGAGATCATATTGCCGCCTTTTATTTGGATCCGATAATACTGCATACGCTATCGAAATCTTCTTGAATTGTTCAGCAGCTGAAATACCAAGTGAAAATAAGTGTTGAAATGCTAAGGTCCCTATTAAATTTTTTAACCGGAATATGAATTTGCCATGCATGCTATTGAAGTGATTCCTGACCGGAAAATATTAATAATAAGGCAAAAACCGGTACGGCTTTTCCGGATACGCTAGAAGATGTAAAATAAATCTAAAAATGTATAAGTGGTCATAAATTAGCGTTACGTCGGGTGTAAATAAAACAATCTTTGGGCAATAATCTTCGCTTTTATAGTTTATTATGGATTACATAAATTATGCAAACATCCCAGTTTATTATGGAAACCATTAAATGCATAAATAATAATGTGGAGTTAAAAATTTTGCCGAAATTTTTGCTGTAAATAATAGAAGATTACCAAAAAATATTTCGACGATTTGAGATAGATTCAATTGCCCGCGTAGTGAATTATCATTAAAAATATTTTATAACGATGAAAACTGTTGCTTACAATTCTAAAAATCTGCAAAAAAACATTACTTTTTGTTTTATTTTGTACAGATTGAAGCCAATCTGTACAAAACATTACTTTGCTATGACTTATTTAATTTGTGCTTAATTAACTAACATATTATTTTATTGACTCCTTTTTGACTCCTCTATTCTCTCATTTAAATCCTCCATCTATTCAACAAATTTTACTGAACACATTTGAAAAGATGTTCACTTACCTTTTTGATCACCAGGATTTCGATCAGGATGGTATTGTAGTGCCAACTTCCGGTAATTATTCTTGATTTGATGTTCGGTAGCATTTTTAGGAACACCAAGAATCTCGTAATAATCGTCCTTCTTCTCTTCTTTAGCACTCATTTTAGTTCGTGAACCTGGTCGAAACATTTAGAGGTTTTCTTTGGGCAGTTAATACACACACACACTCGCTCAATCCGGAATTACTGCCGCACAAACACACACACTCGCCCAATCCGGAATTACTGCCGCATAAACACACACACTCTCATCATATGTTGCCACGTACATCAGTGCTATGCTATGATTCACCCACCTGTTGTTGTACTTTGCTTCACATTATGCTGTACTATAGGAGAGAAGATGCTGTGACGCTATGATCGGATTGCGAAATCAAAGAAAACCGGAAAATCGAAGGAATGTCAAACCTTTTACCGGAATGTCATAGGGGACTAAATAACGGGTCTGGAGGTTAAATTATGCAATTACAAACCTACTAGAAAAAAAACTTTTAATGGCAAAATTAGATTCCCAAAAAAGACGATATTTTCCATTTTGGTGATAAGTTGACGCTGAAATATCTCCACGTTTGTTTTATTATTTTCATAAGCGTATTAATGATAAACCCATCTAAATTGAAATAGCATAGCGCAACTAAAAACGACTCCTTAATATGCTACAAAGAGGGTCAGCATTTGGGAATTGAATGAATTGGGGGCTGGAAGGAGATGGGTGAAGCTGGGTGGTGCTAAATATTTTCCTCNTATATATATATATATATACCCCCATATGTTTTATCATTGTAAGTTAAAGTTCCAAGCTTAGAGTGGTCGCGAACCTTAGGCATCATCTAGCAATAGTTTCTCTAGTTTTACGTTACTTCTGCTCTCATATTACTCTTAATTAGATCTTTTCATTGAGTCTTTTCGAGTATATATTTTAGCTGAATATTTCATACGAATGTGATTTATATAATAGTGGACAAATTCCATTTAAATGATCTTTTTTTATTGCTTCAAAACTGCTCTACAAGCAAATTATCGAGCTATATTTTCTATCACTTCGTATCTCTAATATCTAATCTTATCTGCTGTGCATTTTTATTAGCGGTCGGACAATATTGGCTAAAAAGTTTGTCATGTAAATGATTGAAACGGCTCATTTTCTTTAAATTAGAAAAACGCATCGTAATAACTCAAAAGATATGCGCATTTTTAATCGTTCATAATTGACCGACCTATTTTATAAATTATTAATAAATAAATAAAATATGCATATTAGTGTTTTTCCCACTTGACTAATTCCGATCTATCGAACGACTCTAAAAACCATTTGTTCTATAATGTGTTTTTCGAAAGTCCAACCAGTAGAAATAATAATTCGACAGGTAAAAGGTTCATACAATTCTTTGTTGCGGTACGGTGTAGGAGGGAGAGGGAGTCATATCGGTGGAATTGAACAAGTACCATTAATACTAATATAGAACCTTACTGTTAGTACCAAATGTGCTGCTGATAAGACGTTGTAAAGATGTACCGAACACCATAATCGACCACTAATAAATAAGTAAAACTACGATGGTAAGTGAGGAAGATAAGAAGGGCATATTTTGAATTTATATGTAAATTTTCAAGTATTCAAATGGTAACCTTTATTAATCAGTCGTTGAACCTGTTGGATCGCTGTATTTAAAATTGGCGTCATAAATTCCTATTTAATTTGCTCCTTTTTTTCACATCCATGCTTCGCAAACTCTATAGAGAGCCTCCAAGTTTTGTAAAAAGTGAAAATTCATCAAATTAAAAAGAGAAATCCACTTAATACTATTTATATTACTCCATTTATATTCAATTATTGCTAGTTTACCAG